>JAMKCF010000018.1:460694-528194 GCA_023634235.1 Pisaster brevispinus
CAACTGGGCCCCAGCTGCTGCCAACTGCAACTGGGCCCCAGCTGCTGCCAACTGCAACTGGGCCCCAGCTGCTGCCAACTGCAACTGGGCCCCAGCTGCTGCCAACTGCAACTGGCCCCAGCTGCTGCCAACTGCAACTGGCCCAGCTGCTGCCAACTGCAACTGGGCCCCAGCTGCTGCCAACTGCAACTGGGCCCCAGCTGCTGCCAACTGCAACTGGGCCCCAGCTGCTGCCAACTGCAACTGGGCCCCAGCTGCTGCCAACTGCAACTGGGCCCCAGCTGCTGCAACTGCAACTGGGCCCAGCTGCTGCCAACTGCAACTGGGCCCCAGCTGCTGCCAACTGCAACTGGGCCCCAGCTGCTGCCAACTGCAACTGGGCCCCAGCTGCTGCCAACTGCAACTGGCCCCAGCTGCTGCCAACTGCAACTGGGCCCCAGCTGCTGCCAACTGCAACTGGGCCCCAGCTGCTGCCAACTGCAACTGGGCCCCAGCTGCCTGCCAACTGCAACTGGGCCCCAGCTGCTGCCAACTGCAACTGGGCCCCAGCTGCTGCCAACTGCAACTGGGCCCCAGCTGCTGCCAACTGCAACTGGGCCCCAGCTGCTGCCAACTGCAACTGGGCCCCAGCTGCTGCCAACTGCAACTGGGCCCCAGCTGCTGCCAACTGCAACTGGGCCCCAGCTGCTGCCAACTGCAACTGGGCCCCAGCTGCTGCCAACTGCAACTGGCCCCAGCTGCTGCCAACTGCAACTGGGCCCCAGCTGCTGCCAACTGCAAACTGGGCCCCAGCTGCTGCCAACTGCAACTGGGCCCCAGCTGCTGCCACTGCAACTGGGCCCCAGCTGCTGCCAACTGCAACTGGGCCCCAGCTGCTGCAACTGCAACTGGGCCCCAGCTGCTGCCAACTGCAACTGGGCCCCAGCTGCTGCCAACTGCAACTGGGCCCCAGCTGCTGCCAACTGCAACTGGGCCCCAGCTGCTGCCAACTGCAACTGGGCCCCAGCTGCTGCCAACTGCAACTGGGCCCCAGCTGCTGCCAACTGCAACTGGGCCCCAGCTGCTGCCAACTGCAACTGGGCCCCAGCTGCTGCCAACTGCAACTGGGCCCCAGCTGCTGCCAACTGCAACTGGGCCCCAGCTGCTGCCAACTGCAACTGGGCCCCAGCTGCTGCCAACTGCAACTGGGCCCCAGCTGCTGCCAACTGCAACTGGGCCCCAGCTGCTGCCAACTGCAACTGGGCCCCAGCTGCTGCCAACTGCAACTGGGCCCCAGCTGCTGCCAACTGCAACTGGGCCCCAGCTGCTGCCAACTGCAACTGGGCCCCAGCTGCTGCCAACTGCAACTGGGCCCCAGCTGCTGCCAACTGCAACTGGGCCCCAGCTGCTGCCAACTGCAACTGGGCCCCAGCTGCTGCCAACTGCAACTGGGCCCCAGCTGCTGCCAACTGCAACTGGGCCCCAGCTGCTGCCAACTGCAACTGGGCCCCAGCTGCTGCCAACTGCAACTGGGCCCCAGCTGCTGCCAACTGCAACTGGGCCCCAGCTGCTGCCAACTGCAACTGGGCCCCAGCTGCTGCCAACTGCAACTGGGCCCCAGCTGCTGCCAACTGCAACTGGGCCCCAGCTGCTGCCAACTGCAACTGGGCCCCAGCTGCTGCCAACTGCAACTGGGCCCCAGCTGCTGCCAACTGCAACTGGCCCCAGCTGCTGCCAACTGCAACTGGGCCCCAGCTGCTGCCAACTGCAACTGGGGGCCCCAGCTGCTGCCAACTGCAACTGGGCCCCAGCTGCTGCCAACTGCAACTGGGCCCCAGCTGCTGCCAACTGCAACTGGGGCCCCAGCTGCTGCCAACTGCAACTGGGCCCCAGCTGCTGCCAACTGCAACTGGGCCCCAGCTGCTGCCAACTGCAACTGGGCCCCAGCTGCTGCCAACTGCAACTGGGCCCCAGCTGCTGCCAACTGCAACTGGGCCCCAGCTGCTGCCAACTGCAACTGGCCCCAGCTGCTGCCAACTGCAACTGGGCCCCAGCTGCTGCCAACTGCAACTGGGCCCCAGCTGCTGCCAACTGCAACTGGGCCCCAGCTGCTGCCAACTGCAACTGGGCCCCAGCTGCTGCCAACTGCAACTGGGCCCCAGCTGCTGCCAACTGCAACTGGGCCCCAGCTGCTGCCACTGCAACTGGGCCCCAGCTGCTGCCAACTGCAACTGGGCCCCAGCTGCTGCCAACTGCAACTGGGCCCCAGCTGCTGCCAACTGCAACTGGGCCCCAGCTGCTGCCAACTGCAACTGGGCCCCAGCTGCTGCCAACTGCAACTGGGCCCCAGCTGCTGCCAACTGCAACTGGGCCCCAGCTGCTGCCAACTGCAACTGGGCCCCAGCTGCTGCCAACTGCAACTGGGCCCCAGCTGCTGCCAACTGCAACTGGGCCCCAGCTGCTTGCCAACTGCAACTGGGCCCCAGCTGCTGCCAACTGCAACTGGGCCCCAGCTGCTGCCAACTGCAACTGGGCCCAGCTGCTGCCAACTGCAACTGGGCCCCAGCTGCTGCCAACTGCAACTGGGCCCCAGCTGCTGCCAACTGCAACTGGGCCCCAGCTGCTGCCAACTGCAACTGGGCCCCAGCTGCTGCCAACTGCAACTGGGCCCCAGCTGCTGCCAACTGCAACTGGGCCCCAGCTGCTGCCAACTGCAACTGGGCCCCAGCTGCTGCCAACTGCAACTGGGCCCCAGCTGCTGCCAACTGCAACTGGGCCCCAGCTGCTGCCAACTGCACTGGGCCCCAGCTGCTGCCAACTGCAACTGGGCCCCAGCTGCTGCCAACTGCAACTGGGCCCCAGCTGCTGCCAACTGCAACTGGGCCCCAGCTGCTGCCAACTGCAACTGGGCCCCAGCTGCTGCCAACTGCAACTGGGCCCCAGCTGCTGCCAACTGCAACTGGGCCCCAGCTGCTGCCAACTGCAACTGGGCCCCAGCTGCTGCCAACTGCAACTGGGCCCCAGCTGCTGCCAACTGCAACTGGGCCCCAGCTGCTGCCAACTGCAACTGGGCCCAGCTGCTGCCAACTGCAACTGGGCCCCAGCTGCTGCCAACTGCAACTGGCCCCAGCTGCTGCCAACTGCAACTGGGCCCCAGCTGCTGCCAACTGCAACTGGGCCCCAGCTGCTGCCAACTGCAACTGGGCCCCAGCTGCTGCCAACTGCAACTGGGCCCCAGCTGCTGCCAACTGCAACTGGGCCCCAGCTGCTGCCAACTGCAACTGGGCCCCAGCTGCTGCCAACTGCAACTGGGCCCCAGCTGCTGCCAACTGCAACTGGGCCCCAGCTGCTGCCAACTGCAACTGGGCCCCAGCTGCTGCCAACTGCAACTGGGCCCCAGCTGCTGCCAACTGCAACTGGGCCCCAGCTGCTGCCAACTGCAACTGGGCCCCAGCTGCTGCCAACTGCAACTGGGCCCCAGCTGCTGCCAACTGCAACTGGGCCCCAGCTGCTGCCAACTGCAACTGGGGCCCCAGCTGCTGCCAACTGCAACTGGGCCCCAGCTGCTGCCAACTGCAACTGGGCCCCAGCTGCTGCCAACTGCAACTGGGCCCCAGCTGCTGCCAACTGCAACTGGGCCCCAGCTGCTGCCAACTGCAACTGGGCCCCAGCTGCTGCCAACTGCAACTGGGCCCCAGCTGCTGCCACTGCAACTGGGCCCCAGCTGCTGCCAACTGCAACTGGGCCCCAGCTGCTGCCAACTGCAACTGGGCCCCAGCTGCTGCCAACTGCAACTGGGCCCCAGCTGCTGCCAACTGCAACTGGGCCCCAGCTGCTGCCAACTGCAACTGGGCCCCAGCTGCTGCCAACTGCAACTGGGCCCCAGCTGCTGCCAACTGCAACTGGGCCCCAGCTGCTGCCAACTGCAACTGGGCCCCAGCTGCTGCCAACTGCAACTGGGCCCCAGCTGCTGCCAACTGCAACTGGGCCCCAGCTGCTGCCAACTGCAACTGGGCCCCAGCTGCTGCCAACTGCAACTGGGCCCCAGCTGCTGCCAACTGCAACTGGGCCCCAGCTGCTGCCAACTGCAACTGGGCCCCAGCTGCTGCCAACTGCAACTGGGCCCCAGCTGCTGCCAACTGCAACTGGGCCCCAGCTGCTGCCAACTGCAACTGGGCCCCAGCTGCTGCCAACTGCAACTGGGCCCCAGCTGCTGCCAACTGCAACTGGGCCCCAGCTGCTGCCAACTGCAACTGGGCCCCAGCTGCTGCCAACTGCAACTGGGCCCCAGCTGCTGCCAACTGCAACTGGGCCCCAGCTGCTGCCAACTGCAACTGGGCCCAGCTGCTGCCAACTGCAACTGGGCCCCAGCTGCTGCCAACTGCAACTGGGCCCCAGCTGCTGCCAACTGCAACTGGGCCCCAGCTGCTGCCAACTGCAACTGGGCCCCAGCTGCTGCCAACTGCAACTGGGCCCCAGCTGCTGCCAACTGCAACTGGGCCCCAGCTGCTGCCAACTGCAACTGGGCCCCAGCTGCTGCCAACTGCAACTGGGCCCCAGCTGCTGCCAACTGCAACTGGGCCCCAGCTGCTGCCAACTGCAACTGGGCCCCAGCTGCTGCCAACTGCAACTGGGCCCCAGCTGCTGCCAACTGCAACTGGGCCCCAGCTGCTGCCAACTGCAACTGGGCCCCAGCTGCTGCCAACTGCAACTGGGCCCCAGCTGCTGCCAACTGCAACTGGGCCCCAGCTGCTGCCAACTGCAACTGGGCCCCAGCTGCTGCCAACTGCAACTGGGGCCCCAGCTGCTGCCAACTGCAACTGGGCCCCAGCTGCTGCCAACTGCAACTGGGCCCCAGCTGCTGCCAACTGCAACTGGGCCCCAGCTGCTGCCAACTGCAACTGGCCCCAGCTGCTGCCACTGCAACTGGGCCCCAGCTGCTGCCAACTGCAACTGGGCCCCAGCTGCTGCCAACTGCAACTGGCCCCAGCTGCTGCCAACTGCAACTGGGCCCCAGCTGCTGCCAACTGCAACTGGGCCCCAGCTGCTGCCAACTGCAACTGGGCCCCAGCTGCTGCCAACTGCAACTGGGCCCCAGCTGCTGCCAACTGCAACTGGGCCCCAGCTGCTGCCAACTGCAACTGGGCCCCAGCTGCTGCCAACTGCAACTGGGCCCCAGCTGCTGCCAACTGCAACTGGGCCCCAGCTGCTGCCAACTGCAACTGGGCCCCAGCTGCTGCCAACTGCAACTGGGCCCCAGCTGCTGCCAACTGCAACTGGGCCCCAGCTGCTGCCAACTGCAACTGGGCCCCAGCTGCTGCCAACTGCAACTGGGCCCCAGCTGCTGCCAACTGCAACTGGGCCCCAGCTGCTGCCAACTGCAACTGGGCCCCAGCTGCTGCCAACTGCAACTGGGCCCCAGCTGCTGCCAACTGCAACTGGGCCCCAGCTGCTGCCAACTGCAACTGGGCCCCAGCTGCTGCCAACTGCAACTGGGCCCCAGCTGCTGCCAACTGCAACTGGGCCCCAGCTGCTGCCAACTGCAACTGGGCCCCAGCTGCTGCCAACTGCAACTGGGCCCCAGCTGCTGCCAACTGCAACTGGGCCCCAGCTGCTGCCAACTGCAACTGGGCCCCAGCTGCTGCCAACTGCAACTGGGCCCCAGCTGCTGCCAACTGCAACTGGGCCCCAGCTGCTGCCAACTGCAACTGGGCCCCAGCTGCTGCCAACTGCAACTGGGCCCCAGCTGCTGCCAACTGCAACTGGGCCCCAGCTGCTGCCAACTGCAACTGGGCCCCAGCTGCTGCCAACTGCAACTGGGCCCCAGCTGCTGCCAACTGCAACTGGGCCCCAGCTGCTGCCAACTGCAACTGGGCCCCAGCTGCTGCCAACTGCAACTGGGCCCCAGCTGCTGCCAACTGCAACTGGGCCCCAGCTGCTGCCAACTGCAACTGGGCCCCAGCTGCTGCCAACTGCAACTGGGCCCCAGCTGCTGCCAACTGCAACTGGGCCCCAGCTGCTGCCAACTGCAACTGGGCCCCAGCTGCTGCCAACTGCAACTGGGCCCCAGCTGCTGCCAACTGCAACTGGGCCCCAGCTGCTGCCAACTGCAACTGGGCCCCAGCTGCTGCCAACTGCAACTGGGCCCCAGCTGCTGCCAACTGCAACTGGGCCCCAGCTGCTGCCAACTGCAACTGGGCCCCAGCTGCTGCCAACTGCAACTGGGCCCCAGCTGCTGCCAACTGCAACTGGGCCCCAGCTGCTGCCAACTGCAACTGGGCCCCAGCTGCTGCCAACTGCAACTGGGCCCCAGCTGCTGCCAACTGCAACTGGGCCCCAGCTGCTGCCAACTGCAACTGGGCCCCAGCTGCTGCCAACTGCAACTGGGCCCCAGCTGCTGCCAACTGCAACTGGGCCCCAGCTGCTGCCAACTGCAACTGGGCCCCAGCTGCTGCCAACTGCAACTGGGCCCCAGCTGCTGCCAACTGCAACTGGGCCCCAGCTGCTGCCAACTGCAACTGGGCCCCAGCTGCTGCCAACTGCAACTGGGCCCCAGCTGCTGCCAACTGCAACTGGGCCCCAGCTGCTGCCAACTGCAACTGGGCCCCAGCTGCTGCCAACTGCAACTGGGCCCCAGCTGCTGCCAACTGCAACTGGGCCCCAGCTGCTGCCAACTGCAACTGGGCCCCAGCTGCTGCCAACTGCAACTGGGCCCCAGCTGCTGCCAACTGCAACTGGGCCCCAGCTGCTGCCAACTGCAACTGGGCCCCAGCTGCTGCCAACTGCAACTGGGCCCCAGCTGCTGCCAACTGCAACTGGGCCCCAGCTGCTGCCAACTGCAACTGGGCCCCAGCTGCTGCCAACTGCAACTGGGCCCCAGCTGCTGCCAACTGCAACTGGGCCCCAGCTGCTGCCAACTGCAACTGGGCCCCAGCTGCTGCCAACTGCAACTGGGCCCCAGCTGCTGCCAACTGCAACTGGGCCCCAGCTGCTGCCAACTGCAACTGGGCCCCAGCTGCTGCCAACTGCAACTGGGCCCCAGCTGCTGCCAACTGCAACTGGGCCCCAGCTGCTGCCAACTGCAACTGGGCCCCAGCTGCTGCCAACTGCAACTGGGCCCCAGCTGCTGCCAACTGCAACTGGGCCCCAGCTGCTGCCAACTGCAACTGGGCCCCAGCTGCTGCCAACTGCAACTGGGCCCCAGCTGCTGCCAACTGCAACTGGGCCCCAGCTGCTGCCAACTGCAACTGGGCCCCAGCTGCTGCCAACTGCAACTGGGCCCCAGCTGCTGCCAACTGCAACTGGGCCCCAGCTGCTGCCAACTGCAACTGGGCCCCAGCTGCTGCCAACTGCAACTGGGCCCCAGCTGCTGCCAACTGCAACTGGGCCCCAGCTGCTGCCAACTGCAACTGGGCCCCAGCTGCTGCCAACTGCAACTGGGCCCCAGCTGCTGCCAACTGCAACTGGGCCCCAGCTGCTGCCAACTGCAACTGGGCCCCAGCTGCTGCCAACTGCAACTGGGCCCCAGCTGCTGCCAACTGCAACTGGGCCCCAGCTGCTGCCAACTGCAACTGGGCCCCAGCTGCTGCCAACTGCAACTGGGCCCCAGCTGCTGCCAACTGCAACTGGGCCCCAGCTGCTGCCAACTGCAACTGGGCCCCAGCTGCTGCCAACTGCAACTGGGCCCCAGCTGCTGCCAACTGCAACTGGGCCCCAGCTGCTGCCAACTGCAACTGGGCCCCAGCTGCTGCCAACTGCAACTGGGCCCCAGCTGCTGCCAACTGCAACTGGGCCCCAGCTGCTGCCAACTGCAACTGGGCCCCAGCTGCTGCCAACTGCAACTGGGCCCCAGCTGCTGCCAACTGCAACTGGGCCCCAGCTGCTGCCAACTGCAACTGGGCCCCAGCTGCTGCCAACTGCAACTGGGCCCCAGCTGCTGCCAACTGCAACTGGGCCCCAGCTGCTGCCAACTGCAACTGGGCCCCAGCTGCTGCCAACTGCAACTGGGCCCCAGCTGCTGCCAACTGCAACTGGGCCCCAGCTGCTGCCAACTGCAACTGGGCCCCAGCTGCTGCCAACTGCAACTGGGCCCCAGCTGCTGCCAACTGCAACTGGGCCCCAGCTGCTGCCAACTGCAACTGGGCCCCAGCTGCTGCCAACTGCAACTGGGCCCCAGCTGCTGCCAACTGCAACTGGGCCCCAGCTGCTGCCAACTGCAACTGGGCCCCAGCTGCTGCCAACTGCAACTGGGCCCCAGCTGCTGCCAACTGCAACTGGGCCCCAGCTGCTGCCAACTGCAACTGGGCCCCAGCTGCTGCCAACTGCAACTGGGCCCCAGCTGCTGCCAACTGCAACTGGGCCCCAGCTGCTGCCAACTGCAACTGGGCCCCAGCTGCTGCCAACTGCAACTGGGCCCCAGCTGCTGCCAACTGCAACTGGGCCCCAGCTGCTGCCAACTGCAACTGGGCCCCAGCTGCTGCCAACTGCAACTGGGCCCCAGCTGCTGCCAACTGCAACTGGGCCCCAGCTGCTGCCAACTGCAACTGGGCCCCAGCTGCTGCCAACTGCAACTGGGCCCCAGCTGCTGCCAACTGCAACTGGGCCCCAGCTGCTGCCAACTGCAACTGGGCCCCAGCTGCTGCCAACTGCAACTGGGCCCCAGCTGCTGCCAACTGCAACTGGGCCCCAGCTGCTGCCAACTGCAACTGGGCCCCAGCTGCTGCCAACTGCAACTGGGCCCCAGCTGCTGCCAACTGCAACTGGGCCCCAGCTGCTGCCAACTGCAACTGGGCCCCAGCTGCTGCCAACTGCAACTGGGCCCCAGCTGCTGCCAACTGCAACTGGGCCCCAGCTGCTGCCAACTGCAACTGGGCCCCAGCTGCTGCCAACTGCAACTGGGCCCCAGCTGCTGCCAACTGCAACTGGGCCCCAGCTGCTGCCAACTGCAACTGGGCCCCAGCTGCTGCCAACTGCAACTGGGCCCCAGCTGCTGCCAACTGCAACTGGGCCCCAGCTGCTGCCAACTGCAACTGGGCCCCAGCTGCTGCCAACTGCAACTGGGCCCCAGCTGCTGCCAACTGCAACTGGGCCCCAGCTGCTGCCAACTGCAACTGGGCCCCAGCTGCTGCCAACTGCAACTGGGCCCCAGCTGCTGCCAACTGCAACTGGGCCCCAGCTGCTGCCAACTGCAACTGGGCCCCAGCTGCTGCCAACTGCAACTGGGCCCCAGCTGCTGCCAACTGCAACTGGGCCCCAGCTGCTGCCAACTGCAACTGGGCCCCAGCTGCTGCCAACTGCAACTGGGCCCCAGCTGCTGCCAACTGCAACTGGGCCCCAGCTGCTGCCAACTGCAACTGGGCCCCAGCTGCTGCCAACTGCAACTGGGCCCCAGCTGCTGCCAACTGCAACTGGGCCCCAGCTGCTGCCAACTGCAACTGGGCCCCAGCTGCTGCCAACTGCAACTGGGCCCCAGCTGCTGCCAACTGCAACTGGGCCCCAGCTGCTGCCAACTGCAACTGGGCCCCAGCTGCTGCCAACTGCAACTGGGCCCCAGCTGCTGCCAACTGCAACTGGGCCCCAGCTGCTGCCAACTGCAACTGGGCCCCAGCTGCTGCCAACTGCAACTGGGCCCCAGCTGCTGCCAACTGCAACTGGGCCCCAGCTGCTGCCAACTGCAACTGGGCCCCAGCTGCTGCCAACTGCAACTGGGCCCCAGCTGCTGCCAACTGCAACTGGGCCCCAGCTGCTGCCAACTGCAACTGGGCCCCAGCTGCTGCCAACTGCAACTGGGCCCCAGCTGCTGCCAACTGCAACTGGGCCCCAGCTGCTGCCAACTGCAACTGGGCCCCAGCTGCTGCCAACTGCAACTGGGCCCCAGCTGCTGCCAACTGCAACTGGGCCCCAGCTGCTGCCAACTGCAACTGGGCCCCAGCTGCTGCCAACTGCAACTGGGCCCCAGCTGCTGCCAACTGCAACTGGGCCCCAGCTGCTGCCAACTGCAACTGGGCCCCAGCTGCTGCCAACTGCAACTGGGCCCCAGCTGCTGCCAACTGCAACTGGGCCCCAGCTGCTGCCAACTGCAACTGGGCCCCAGCTGCTGCCAACTGCAACTGGGCCCCAGCTGCTGCCAACTGCAACTGGGCCCCAGCTGCTGCCAACTGCAACTGGGCCCCAGCTGCTGCCAACTGCAACTGGGCCCCAGCTGCTGCCAACTGCAACTGGGCCCCAGCTGCTGCCAACTGCAACTGGGCCCCAGCTGCTGCCAACTGCAACTGGGCCCCAGCTGCTGCCAACTGCAACTGGGCCCCAGCTGCTGCCAACTGCAACTGGGCCCCAGCTGCTGCCAACTGCAACTGGGCCCCAGCTGCTGCCAACTGCAACTGGGCCCCAGCTGCTGCCAACTGCAACTGGGCCCCAGCTGCTGCCAACTGCAACTGGGCCCCAGCTGCTGCCAACTGCAACTGGGCCCCAGCTGCTGCCAACTGCAACTGGGCCCCAGCTGCTGCCAACTGCAACTGGGCCCCAGCTGCTGCCAACTGCAACTGGGCCCCAGCTGCTGCCAACTGCAACTGGGCCCCAGCTGCTGCCAACTGCAACTGGGCCCCAGCTGCTGCCAACTGCAACTGGGCCCCAGCTGCTGCCAACTGCAACTGGGCCCCAGCTGCTGCCAACTGCAACTGGGCCCCAGCTGCTGCCAACTGCAACTGGGCCCCAGCTGCTGCCAACTGCAACTGGGCCCCAGCTGCTGCCAACTGCAACTGGGCCCCAGCTGCTGCCAACTGCAACTGGGCCCCAGCTGCTGCCAACTGCAACTGGGCCCCAGCTGCTGCCAACTGCAACTGGGCCCCAGCTGCTGCCAACTGCAACTGGGCCCCAGCTGCTGCCAACTGCAACTGGGCCCCAGCTGCTGCCAACTGCAACTGGGCCCCAGCTGCTGCCAACTGCAACTGGGCCCCAGCTGCTGCCAACTGCAACTGGGCCCCAGCTGCTGCCAACTGCAACTGGGCCCCAGCTGCTGCCAACTGCAACTGGGCCCCAGCTGCTGCCAACTGCAACTGGGCCCCAGCTGCTGCCAACTGCAACTGGGCCCCAGCTGCTGCCAACTGCAACTGGGCCCCAGCTGCTGCCAACTGCAACTGGGCCCCAGCTGCTGCCAACTGCAACTGGGCCCCAGCTGCTGCCAACTGCAACTGGGCCCCAGCTGCTGCCAACTGCAACTGGGCCCCAGCTGCTGCCAACTGCAACTGGGCCCCAGCTGCTGCCAACTGCAACTGGGCCCCAGCTGCTGCCAACTGCAACTGGGCCCCAGCTGCTGCCAACTGCAACTGGGCCCCAGCTGCTGCCAACTGCAACTGGGCCCCAGCTGCTGCCAACTGCAACTGGGCCCCAGCTGCTGCCAACTGCAACTGGGCCCCAGCTGCTGCCAACTGCAACTGGGCCCCAGCTGCTGCCAACTGCAACTGGGCCCCAGCTGCTGCCAACTGCAACTGGGCCCCAGCTGCTGCCAACTGCAACTGGGCCCCAGCTGCTGCCAACTGCAACTGGGCCCCAGCTGCTGCCAACTGCAACTGGGCCCCAGCTGCTGCCAACTGCAACTGGGCCCCAGCTGCTGCCAACTGCAACTGGGCCCCAGCTGCTGCCAACTGCAACTGGGCCCCAGCTGCTGCCAACTGCAACTGGGCCCCAGCTGCTGCCAACTGCAACTGGGCCCCAGCTGCTGCCAACTGCAACTGGGCCCCAGCTGCTGCCAACTGCAACTGGGCCCCAGCTGCTGCCAACTGCAACTGGGCCCCAGCTGCTGCCAACTGCAACTGGGCCCCAGCTGCTGCCAACTGCAACTGGGCCCCAGCTGCTGCCAACTGCAACTGGGCCCCAGCTGCTGCCAACTGCAACTGGGCCCCAGCTGCTGCCAACTGCAACTGGGCCCCAGCTGCTGCCAACTGCAACTGGGCCCCAGCTGCTGCCAACTGCAACTGGGCCCCAGCTGCTGCCAACTGCAACTGGGCCCCAGCTGCTGCCAACTGCAACTGGGCCCCAGCTGCTGCCAACTGCAACTGGGCCCCAGCTGCTGCCAACTGCAACTGGGCCCCAGCTGCTGCCAACTGCAACTGGGCCCCAGCTGCTGCCAACTGCAACTGGGCCCCAGCTGCTGCCAACTGCAACTGGGCCCCAGCTGCTGCCAACTGCAACTGGGCCCCAGCTGCTGCCAACTGCAACTGGGCCCCAGCTGCTGCCAACTGCAACTGGGCCCCAGCTGCTGCCAACTGCAACTGGGCCCCAGCTGCTGCCAACTGCAACTGGGCCCCAGCTGCTGCCAACTGCAACTGGGCCCCAGCTGCTGCCAACTGCAACTGGGCCCCAGCTGCTGCCAACTGCAACTGGGCCCCAGCTGCTGCCAACTGCAACTGGGCCCCAGCTGCTGCCAACTGCAACTGGGCCCCAGCTGCTGCCAACTGCAACTGGGCCCCAGCTGCTGCCAACTGCAACTGGGCCCCAGCTGCTGCCAACTGCAACTGGGCCCCAGCTGCTGCCAACTGCAACTGGGCCCCAGCTGCTGCCAACTGCAACTGGGCCCCAGCTGCTGCCAACTGCAACTGGGCCCCAGCTGCTGCCAACTGCAACTGGGCCCCAGCTGCTGCCAACTGCAACTGGGCCCCAGCTGCTGCCAACTGCAACTGGGCCCCAGCTGCTGCCAACTGCAACTGGGCCCCAGCTGCTGCCAACTGCAACTGGGCCCCAGCTGCTGCCAACTGCAACTGGGCCCCAGCTGCTGCCAACTGCAACTGGGCCCCAGCTGCTGCCAACTGCAACTGGGCCCCAGCTGCTGCCAACTGCAACTGGGCCCCAGCTGCTGCCAACTGCAACTGGGCCCCAGCTGCTGCCAACTGCAACTGGGCCCCAGCTGCTGCCAACTGCAACTGGGCCCCAGCTGCTGCCAACTGCAACTGGGCCCCAGCTGCTGCCAACTGCAACTGGGCCCCAGCTGCTGCCAACTGCAACTGGGCCCCAGCTGCTGCCAACTGCAACTGGGCCCCAGCTGCTGCCAACTGCAACTGGGCCCCAGCTGCTGCCAACTGCAACTGGGCCCCAGCTGCTGCCAACTGCAACTGGGCCCCAGCTGCTGCCAACTGCAACTGGGCCCCAGCTGCTGCCAACTGCAACTGGGCCCCAGCTGCTGCCAACTGCAACTGGGCCCCAGCTGCTGCCAACTGCAACTGGGCCCCAGCTGCTGCCAACTGCAACTGGGCCCCAGCTGCTGCCAACTGCAACTGGGCCCCAGCTGCTGCCAACTGCAACTGGGCCCCAGCTGCTGCCAACTGCAACTGGGCCCCAGCTGCTGCCAACTGCAACTGGGCCCCAGCTGCTGCCAACTGCAACTGGGCCCCAGCTGCTGCCAACTGCAACTGGGCCCCAGCTGCTGCCAACTGCAACTGGGCCCCAGCTGCTGCCAACTGCAACTGGGCCCCAGCTGCTGCCAACTGCAACTGGGCCCCAGCTGCTGCCAACTGCAACTGGGCCCCAGCTGCTGCCAACTGCAACTGGGCCCCAGCTGCTGCCAACTGCAACTGGGCCCCAGCTGCTGCCAACTGCAACTGGGCCCCAGCTGCTGCCAACTGCAACTGGGCCCCAGCTGCTGCCAACTGCAACTGGGCCCCAGCTGCTGCCAACTGCAACTGGGCCCCAGCTGCTGCCAACTGCAACTGGGCCAACTGCAACTGGGCCCCAGCTGCTGCCAACTGCAACTGGGCCCCAGCTGCTGCCAACTGCAACTGGGCCCCAGCTGCTGCCAACTGCAACTGGGCCCCAGCTGCTGCCAACTGCAACTGGGCCCCAGCTGCTGCCAACTGCAACTGGGCCAACTGCAACTGGGCCCCAGCTGCTGCCAACTGCAACTGGGCCCCAGCTGCTGCCAACTGCAACTGGGCCCCAGCTGCTGCCAACTGCAACTGGTTGAGTCAACTACCTCTTGTAAAGAATTTGTACCTTTCATTATGAATAAAAGTGGAAGTTTTAGTCCAGAATCTTGAAGACTGATACACTGGGCTTTCAGTGTTTTTCAATGTGTTACTTTCGAAAGCCAAATGGAGCCTTGATACGTGATCAATAACCACCAAACTCAGCTGCCATCTGAGTTCTCATAACCATTACAATTCCAGATAAACATCAAATGACTACAGGTTGTTTATCCCTTCTTCAACATTCTTCGGACTCTTCGAATTCAATAATTGCAGGGATTGATATTTTAAACAAACTTGACATCTTATTTCGCATTATTTGATAGCTTCCTCTTTAAAAATGTTATCAGCAAAGAACATTGTTTTCTTATTTATTGTTAGTCTTCCCCCGTTCGAGGTCTTTTGTGTATTTGTCCGTCTCTTACTTACTTTTAATTCTTTACAAGAGGTAGTTGACTCTACCGCATCGGCATTTGTGTGTGCTTTAGATGGGAAATGGCGTCTGTATAACTGTTGCTAATTAACCACTAATTAGTGGACCAAATTAGCCAGCTCAAAAATTTGATATGCCCAGTGTATCTGTCTTAAAGATTCTGGACTAAAAAACAAAAAACAATTCATAATGAAGGGTACAAATTCTTTACAAGAGGTAGTTGACTCAACCGCATAGGCATTTGTGCGTGTTTTAGATGGAAAATGGCGTCTAGATAATTGGGTTAATTAACCACTAATTAGTGGACCAAATTATCCAGCTCAAAAATTTGGTATGCCCAGTGTATCAGTCTTAAAGATTCTGGACTAAAAAACAAAAAACAATTCATAATGAAGGGTACAAATTCTTTACAAGAGGTAGTTGACTCTACCGCATCGGCATTTGTGTGTGCTTTAGATGGAAAATGGCGTCTGTATAACTGTTGCTAATTAACCACTAATTAGTGGACCAAATTAGCCAGCTCAAAAATTTGGTATGCCCAGTGTATCAGTCTTAAAGATTCTGGACTAAAACTTCCACTTTTATTCATAATGAAGGGTACAAATTCTTTACAAGAGGTAGTTGACTCTACCGCATAGGCATTTGTGTGTGTTTTAGATGGAAAATGGCGTCAGTATAACTGTGGTTAATTAACTACTAATTAGTGGACCAAATTAGCCAGCTCAAAAATTTGATATGCCCAGTGTATCAGTCTTAAAGATTCTGGACTAAAAAACAAAAAACAATTCATAATAATGGGTACAAATTCTTTACAAGAGGTAGTTGGCTCTACCGCATAGGCATTTGTGCATTTTTTAGATGGAAAATGGCGTCTGTATAACTGTTGCTAATTAACCACTAATTAGTGGACCAAATTAGCCAGCTCAAAAATTTGGTATGCCCAGTGTATCAGTCTTAAAGATTCTGGACTAAAACTTCCACTTTTATTCATAATGAAGGGTACAAATTCTTTACAAGAGGTAGTTGACTCTACCGCATAGGCATTTGTGTGTGTTTTAGATGGAAAATGGCGTCAGTATAACTGTGGTTAATTAACTACTAATTAGTGGACCAAATTAGCCAGCTCAAAAATTTGATATGCCCAGTGTATCAGTCTTAAAGATTCTGGACTAAAAAACAAAAAACAATTCATAATAATGGGTACAAATTCTTTACAAGAGGTAGTTGGCTCTACCGCATAGGCATTTGTGCATTTTTTAGATGGAAAATGGCGTCTGTATAACTGTTGCTAATTAACCACTAATTAGTGGACCAAATTAGCCAGCTCAAAAATTTGGTATGCCCAGTGTATCAGTCTTAAAGATTCTGGACTAAAACTTCCACTTTTATTCATAATGAAGGGTACAAATTCTTTACAAGAGGTAGTTGACTCTACCGCATAGGCATTTGTGCGTGTTTTAGATGGAAAATGGCGTCTAGCTAATTTGGGTTAATTAACCACTAATTAGTGGACCCAAAAAATTTAATTTGCCCACTGTATCAATCTTCAAGATTCTGGACTAAAACTTTCACTTTTATTCGTAATGAAGGGTACAAATTCTTTTCAAAATTTGTTTTTGTATTAAACAGCATAAAACAAATTATGACATAACACACGCACATTGTCTTCACGTTTGTGGCTAATTTTTTGTTTTTTAGCGACTTTTTTTGTTTGTTTATTGTTTTTCGTTTAGATAATAGCTATAACAGCTCAATATTATCAAATGAAAAACTGTAAGTTATGGCTAGAATTTTAGTATTCGTTCGGATAAAGTTACGGATTCGCCGACAGAAATGAGCCAAATGAGCCATTTTGTCACCTCCCTGTACTGCATGTGTTCTAATTTCGTGAATACGCGGCTGGCCGTTCCTCGAATACGCGGCTGGCTATTTTGGGCCCAATACTGTGCTAGCTTCAGTTCGGTACACTTTTGCGGGATTGACTTCTCTATGGTCATGCCCCTTGACTCTTCTGCGTATGAAATTAACTACATCGACAAGAAGTCAACTTGTTGCCAGCCTACCCTGAAAGTTTGTGCATTTTTTGTTGTTATGTCGGCTGCTTCGATGTAAAGAAGTTCTCTTCTCTGTATTTGATTTTGAACTCAACTTTGGTGGAGACTTCACATTTTTTCAAGTGTAGAACAATTCTACAGGAATGCAGGATGGATACAAGCAGGTTTGCGATGACAGCTGAAGAATATTTAGGTATAGATTTGGAATAATTCATCTTTTTTTTACCCGGCCCGGGTGACTCGGTCGTTAGGGTTAGGCCTTTGCTTTGCTTGAGTTTGGTAGCCAGTGCAGTGTACGTAGACCCAGATAAGTCATATTAAACTGGGGCGGTAATTATGAATTTCGGACTTTGCCTTATGAAAACAAAGTAAAAATTCTCGGGAGCCACAAAAATAAAAAAGACTTTACTATTATCACTATAGCCATAGGCTTGGTGGGTGGACTGTACTCCTAGAACTATTCGGTTCGTTCCGCTATCGTCTCCCCGACCCTCATAGGTCATCATGTACAAAATCCTATTCGAAACTTTTTCCCCTTCACGTTTATGCACCTGGACTTCTCTTTTGAAAACGGAGCTCGCTAAAATTAGGCTCTATGTATTCATTGTTTTCACAGTGAGCTCGGGTGGGTCCAGAAAATCCACTCCGCAAAAAAAAAGGTGCAAAAAATGATAAATTCCCATCGTTATTCGGAATCGTCGCCTTCCGACAACAAAAATGGCCGCTGTCGCTTGTATCAATGGTATGCTGCGCGCAACGCTGGTTCACAATAACCAACGGTTTACGTATAAAAGATAAGCCATTGATTATTGTGGACCAGTGTTGCGCACAGAATACTATTGAATACCAGCTTAAGGCACGTCGTGGCCCAGCGTTGCACGCAGCATACCAGTGATACAAGCGACGGCGGCCATTTTTGTTATCGGAAGGCGACGATTCTGAATAAACGATGGTAATTTATCATTTTTTGCACCTTTTTTTTGCGGAGTGGATTTTCTGGACCCACCCCGAGCTCACTGTGAAAACAATGAATACATAGAGCCTAATTTTGGCGAGCTCCGTTTTCAAAAGAGAAGTCCAGGTGCATAAACGTGAAGGGGAAAAAGTTTCGAATAGGATTTTGTACATGATGACCTATGAGGGTCGGGGAGACGATAGCGGAACGAACCGAATAGTTCTAGGAGTAGGTGGACTGGTACTGGTACAGGTAGTAGGTAGGACTAGGAGTCTTAGGACTAGGGAGTCATAAAAAAATTTATCGTTAAACAAGTTTCTAAATTTGAGTTACTGCATCGTTTCCTTTGTGTGTGGCACAGTGCAGCACATTTACTACTTTAGGTGGTACCTGGGTACTCCTAGAACTTAGCGGAACAAACCGCATAGTTCTAGGAGTAGTACCTGGGTAGTGGTTGTATCCCGATACGCACATAGTTGCTAAATAGACAGTTGAGTTGCTATGGTTGTGATGGTGCACGGTGGGCAAGAATCAAGAATGGGTGGATCTAGACGTAGCCGATTGGCTGCACAGACCTACGCTGTTGCCTTGTGTCAGGTACACTTGCTAACACCCTTATCATTATGGCCACCCAACGGAATGGGTCAAACAAGTTTTTAACTTGCATATCTTTGTCTTACATTTTCAGCAAGTCAGCACATCCCTGTGTACCTAGAGGATGCCATCAGTCAGTTGATGGAACATAAAGAAGAATATCCCAAAGTCAACCCAGCAAGATTTCTTCAGGACTAGTAAGAAGAGATACTATAATTGCCCCAGTCTGTTTTAAGCAGTGTTGTAGTCGAGTCCATGACCTTCGAGGCCAAGGCCGAGTCCGAGTCATGGGTCTGCGAGGCCGAGGCCAAGACCGAGTCACAGCACTCGAGGCCGAGGCCAAGGCCAAGGCCACAGTGTCCGAGGCCAAGGCCGAGGCCAAGGCCAGTTAAATTATTATAATATTATGCACACACATACGGGTAGAAAAAAAGCAAACGTTTACGCAAAGGTGATACTTTGAAACGGTTTTATTATTTCACCATGAAGGTACAATGAGATTGACAAACTGCGAGAGTTTACATGTAGGGACACGTTGCCTTAGATTGGGCAATTTGGGCAGTTTTGTGATGTAAAAAGTGTTTTTTGTAATATGAAATATGGTCGGAAAGATATTTTAGAAGTAGAATTTAATGATTTAAACAAAATATGCCTCAAAATTGTGTGATTTTTCCTTTTACTTCGTGGACTAACACGGCCCGCCATTTTGTACGACCAAATCTTTGACTCCACAAAATGGCAAACTGTGTTTAATAGTTCACGAAGTAAAAGGAAAACCACACAATTTTGAGGCATATTTGTTAGGATCATTATCAGTCTGATCATTATATTCTAATTTTAAAAGATCTTTCCAACCATATCCACTTCATAACAAAATTAAACATTCCAAATCATAGATTGTATTATGTATTTTACCAGTATTGTATCTCCACTCCTCAAAGTTTGTGTTCATTACACTTTAAAAACATAAGGGTTCCAAAGCATTCGTATCTAAATATATTGGGCTGGTTTCTATGCCGCGTCATTACTTTCGGTAATGCCGGTAACGAGCAGGAGCCAGTCTATTTCAAATCTGCAATCTTTGGGGTCCGGTTGCGCACGTTAGTTGTGTCTTTTGCGCTCGTAAAGTATGCGCAATTTCGTTCCGCGAAACCTCAGGAGTCCGCTTCAGTAATTGTATTTTTTCACGAGATAATTTTTTTTGAAAAGTAAATGGTGGGAAATTTGAGTAGAAACTGGCGGCCTCGAACCGGCCTCGGCTTATTCTTCGAGGCCAGAAGGTGCCAAGGCCAAGGCCAAGACCGAGTCATGACAAGGGGAGGCCGGTCTCGAGACCAAGGCCGTCCAAAGTCGGCCTCGAGACCGGCCTCGAGGCCGAGGCCGGCCTCGAGACCTCCAACACTGGTTTTAAGCCTGTGCATTTATCGTTATTTTTTTTAAAGTGTTACCGTTTCTGAAACAGTTGGTTACAACAAGTGTAACTCTCCAATTCACTGACAAAATTTAGAGACTAAAAACAAGACTAGGACTGCTCATGTAATAAAAACAATGCGTCTTCATCACAGCCTTTTGACTTCTGTGATGCTGTGTTGAAGATGAACTGTTTTGATCCCACAACACTCTGTTGTGGTCAAGTGCACTATTTCAAGTTATACTAGCTGAGTCATCAAAATGTGGGTCCAAATCCAGGCCGCGTCCCATGTACATACAAGATACTTAGTTGGATGATTTTATGGTTGCATTGATAATAATAATACGCAGTTCTTACACACCTGGGGGCATCTTGAAAGTGTAATTTCTCCTTTTTTCAAGGTATGCAGAGCTATGTTCGAATAACATTGTAACACTAATTTTTTACATAGCACCATGTTGCGAAACAATCTGCAGCCAACCATACCAGAAAACACGAGAGAAACACTTCTCTTAACGATACTGGTCTCTTTTACATGCATTACACAAAACAAAGGACCTACGGCTGTGCGTCCCATCCAAAGGAGGAAGTAATGATGGTTAAGTGTCTTGCTTTGGACACAAGTGTCAAGACCAGGACTGGAACCCATCTGCTGATCAGAAACACCAGAGCTTGAGTATGGTGCACTTGACCACTCGGCCCTGACAGACCATAATCACAAAGACAAATGCTTACTGGTATTTTACTGTTTGTTTATCATGAAGCTTTCTGAGCATACAGCAAGGGACCCACACCCTTTTCCGGGAGTACAACTTTCTCCAAGCCACGCCCCACAATCGAGCATCCTTCATCCGCACCTTTTGGAAGTCCTTTCGACATATCGGCGACAATGGAGGTTTGCTACACTTTTCTTTTTCTCTTAAAAGTCTCTCATCCTCTCTGAATGATGTCAAACCCTGGTTCTAAAAGCTCATTCTCCTTTTGTCCAACTACCCCCATTGCAGATTTATTGAACGTCGGAGAGTACCACTCCCTCCTCTGCCTCCTGTGTCCAGACTTTCCTCTGGATCTTGTCCAAGGAACAGCTCGGATCATCTTTCTAGAAGACGCTATGGATTCGCTGACATCATTTTCAGACTTCCTCTACGCCTTCCAAGTGCAGTTCTATTTTGAAGGTGCAGAATGTCCAACAATCTCATTCAAGTTGCTTTGCATACTTTTTCAAAGTTGTTGTTCATAAGATATCAGTTTTTGGGCCTGCAAGGGGTCAATAGTGTTGTATTTCTAATCCTGGGAAGTGTGTTGAAATCTGCTCCTCTTTTACAGGTAGGCTCAAAATATATACAGAAAATAGAGAGCTGGTGTCCTAGGGAAATCTGTTCACAAAGATTCTGTCCCCATATGGGAAACTGACATGGGCTGGAGGAGGTTGATTTAAAAGAGGGTGGTATCAGAAGAAATTTGTTTACCGTGTGGAGGAACAGAATCTCCGGGGGGACAGAATATCTAGCCACACAGGCAATGACAATCGGCAGGTACCCTGCATTGTAGTTCTGATTCTCAATTTGGATTGGAATCAGTAGAAATGGTGAAACGGATAAACGATAGTCACAATTTCCATTAAACCGTTAAGGAAAGATGCACAACCCTTATTTTGATGTTATTATTATGTAGATTTTCTGCATATGTGCTCGTCTGTGTACGACCGCCTGGTTACATCGTTACCGAGTCCCCGAGAAGCAGTGTACATCCCGAGTGAATCTTCCCCAAGACAAGAGAAGAAACAGCCCAAACCCGTCGAGCATGCCATCCCCGATGGGGTGGAGTCCAGACTGTTCCTTGAAGCTTTGACAAAAGAATGCGCAGAGGCTACCTACAGGTGAAAATGAGGGTGTGGTTTTTTTAGTATTCGGGATGGGACAGCCACACCCAGTGGATGAGAAATTTCAGACTTTTACTTGAATTTAAACTTTATTTATGTCAGCCTTGTGAAAAAATTTGCTATTATTTTCTCTTCAAATACAAAGAAATCATGCACTTCTCTAGCACTGAGGATGCTTTTTCCAAAATCTCCTTGAAATCTACAACTCACTTGGTTAATAGATAAGATTGTTTCTCCACCTTGCAAAGTTCCCAATCCTACTCACATGCAGCCCCTTGATATCTGTTTTCTCTCCACTGTTTTCTCTTTCAACAGTTGCCCGCCAATCATCTGCTTACAAGAGATTCTAAACAGCGCCCCCAGGGTCTCGTTTTACGGCTTTCTGAGTCGTCTAGCTAAGAGTGCAGCAATTAACGAGAGCGTTCGGGTGCTTCCTACCAAGGGCTCACTGTATGAGGGTACCGACCAAGAGCTCACATCGTAAGCTCCTGGCCTGTGATTTCTCAAGTTATTTCCACTTTTGTTCATTGGCCTGTCATGGCCAAATGGTTAAGAGCACTGGGGTCGATTTCACAAAGCACTAAGATTCATCTTAAGATGAGTTGTCAGTATTACCATAGCGATTTGTATTGTGACTACACACTTTGCTTAGCAATTAGGAGTGATTTGAAGTTAAGATCAATCTTAACTCTTTGTGAAATCGAGCCCTGAATTCAAGCTCAGGTGTTTTTGATCAGCAGAGTGTGGGTTTGAGTCCTGGTTGTGGCATTTGTGTCCTTGAGCAAAATGCATTACCATATTTTCTTTGTCCTTTAGATGGGACATTAAGCTATACATTCATGTTTACTAGGATTAGTAGTACATGTAAAAGAACCCAGAACAATTATCTTGGGAGAGTAGTGGATAACCCCTGTGTTTCTGGTTCACATAGTAAGCTCCCTTGTCCACAGGTTTCCTCAAGCTTGCGAGCTGCAGTGATTAAGTTTACTTTAATATGAGGCATCCTTGTTTCATGACCAGAAGTATATATTAATGATAGTAATCATTTTAACAGTTGTCTCTTTGTTTTTAAACTTTCTTGAAAGACGTAAAAATGTAGGACCAAGGGATTAAAAAGGTAACAATAATATTACTCAGTTTTTATATATGCTCATTCTTTGCTAAGTGTTTGTTGTTATTTGCAGACCAATCGCAAGAACCCATCAATCCAGTTGAGCAACCAGAGACGATTGGTAACCGAGGAAACATCCCCTCTGAGAATTGTTGCACACTTTGACTTACACTGGTGAAAGTTTTGAAGCAACTTTTTTGGACTAGTTTCGTAGTGTGGGACTGATACTACGTTTTTGTAAGGTCAAGACATTTTTTCGTTGGTAAAGAGCACCTCTACAGCCTCTTTCACACTACAAGTATTTCCTGGGAAACTCTCAGAATAATTTGGCTGACCTTGTCACACTTGAATTGCTAACCTTGGCAAACTTCCAGGAAATGGACATTTCCCGGAAATGGCTACCCCTGCATGGGAATAGGGTTATGCGAGATCAGCCGAGGGTTAGTATACCCTAGTCGGCTCATTTTCACAAAGGACACTGTATTAAAAAAATAAGTTGAAGTGGTTTTTATTGCAATTTATTGTTAATGTATTTTTAAAAAATATGTTTGTAGATATACAGCTGTATGTATTATTCATATATTTGTACATAATAAATGATACTTCACTTATTGTTGATACATTTAAGTTTTGCATTCTGTGGAATTGATAACATCTGTGTGTTTCTAAACTTATTTCAAAGCCATGTGTACCAAATTGAAGAACTTTCTTTCGAGATCATGGTGAATCCTTTCATTTCTAGTATGACAAAACCTAGTAGTTATATAAAAAAAAAGTAGAGGGGGACAAAACCATGTGATAGAGCATAACAAGAAGTATTTATTGCCATTGAGAAAATGGTGCTGACCCACCGTATAACACGGGTCATGCACCTGTTCTCACAATCAACACTTTATAAGTGGATATCTGTTTGTAATTTACCCACAGGGATTCTTGCCAATAGTGGGACAGCCCAGGTGTGCGTGTCTAACAATCGGGGCTCCCTCTAGTTCTAAGTCTAGAAACTTGAACTATTACGAGATATACAAAATATATAAATATTCGTTTATTTATAAGCCAGTGTTTTAAGGACTAAAAACAACAACATGATAATTGGATCTTACTAAGTGCCAAATCTCGCCCCCCCCCTTTTTTGAGAAGAGAAAGTGTTGATTTTAATTAAATGTAGAGCAAGTAGAAAATTTTCAAAATATCCACGAGCACAAGTGCTTATTTAAAAAAAACTTAATAAATCGGCTCTCAACAAGAACACTGGGTGTACAGGAATCCCCCAACACGGTGGTTTCGGAAATTGTTTTAACCAGTTTAATTTCTCTTGTAGCTAGCTGCGCGCGCGTGACAAAATTGTCGCTAGAGGGCGCACTTAGAAGAAACTCGGCAAAATCAGCAATAAATGCAACGTGCGAAGCGTTCCTCGAATGTTCGGTGTGAAGACAGTTTACTCGATGACACATTTTGATTGAGATACGAATGTCTACATTACGACTGCACATATCGGATCTTATGAAGTTGTTGTAAGGTAATTAATAAACAATTTTAACTTGAAGGACGTCAGAATTTTTTCACTGAAAAGGGTCTTATTTTTGTTTTCCTCTCGTTAGTCCTACGTACGTAACCCCTATGGTTAGGGACCTTTTTCCGACACAAACTGGGTTTTTTTTCCAGGACTGGGGACGGTGTTGTTTTCAAATGCGTGCTATTACTGAAATATGTCAGAAATGTGAATAGAATGTAATTTAAAATATGAAAAGATAGTTCAAAGTGTAAACTTAATTAATGAATTGAAATTGTTACTGCTAACTGGCTATGGTCAGATGGTACAGTGTCTGTAACTGTAAGGGTAAGTTCAATAGTTAACCTACTCCCCCTAGCCCCACTTGTGTGGCCAAGGGACAGGAAACCTGAATCCTTGGCCACACGTCGTCACCCATATTTTCGTCAGCCCACCGATTAAAAAATAGAGGCGCATTCCCTAAGACTAGAGCGGGTCGGCAATTTAAACCACCTCAATGTGTGTTCACCTACCTCTTAGATTGACCTGGGTGTTTTGGGTGAGTACATAAATAACAATTTCAAAAGATATTTCAATTCAAAATTTTCAACTCTATCAGAATTAGATTTTCGCGACATGTACTGAGCGCGGCCATTTTGGATTGATTCTAATTGTGCCAATCAATTCATGACGTCACCGGCCGGCCGGGTTGTGGGCGGAGCGAAGATGTGCACATTGCAATGGTTGCTTTATGTATCCGCTCCGCCCACAACCCGGCCGGCCGGCCGGCTAAGAGGTAGGTGAACACATTGAGGTGGTTTAAATCGCCGACCCGCTCTTAGGGAATGCGCCTCTATTTTTTAATCGGTGGGCTGACGAAAATATGGGTGACGACGTGTGGCCAAGGATTCAGGTTTCCTGTCCCTTGGCCACACAAGTGGGGCTATACTCCCCCTTACTTTATTGTGTGGAATTCAGCTTGGCCCCACAAGTGGTGGGGCTTTATTTTACCATGTTTAAGTTTAAAAGGAAAACAAAGACATAAAAAGCACTGCTGTCAATTAGCCCCATCAATAGTGCCAATGAGACGATGTTTATTTGCCAGCTTTTTTTTAGAATTTGTATAAAATTACACCAAAACAAGTGCACATGTTTTTGTGTTACTGTGGCTCTCCACAAATGAGCTACAGAGTACTGTGAGTATGTGACTATTAACTGGGGATAAAATCTCAGCATAAAAACGAAGGTTTTTATTCTAAAACATTTTTTCACCTCCTGTGGAGGTACTTGGGTGTAGGGTAGGGCCAAGAAGCGGAGGGAGTCCAGCACTAAAAATAGGACATTACCACGATTACATTTTTTTACACATTTTAAGTCATTATCTAACAAAAATATGAAGGTTTTTTTTTGGGAAACCCACACAGGTTTCTTTACACATCTGCAAGTGCAAGTGCAATCCATTACACAAGCGACTGGGTTTCCTTGTAGTTGTAATGAATGTTTAACACTGTACCAGCCTCTCTAAAAGAAGACGCCCATGAACCCAAAGATAGGTATGGTACTTTGTGGCAGTCTGTGGTACCGTCAGTGTTTAGGAGCGATTATCATAATGCAATAAAAAAACACTTAAATTGCTTTACCCATTTGTCTCTTTGCAGTTGAAAATTGAGTCGTTGCTCCGGTATTAACTGAACTGGTGAGATCGAAGTAAAAAGCAGCAAGAAACAACAACAATCGACATCAGCAATGATTATTCCCATCCGCTGCTTCACCTGTGGAAAGGTTGTCGGCAATAAATGGGAGACGTACCTCGGCCTCCTACAGGCTGAATACTCGGAGGGGTGAGTAATGACGGTCTTTGAGTAGGAAAATGGCCAATTTGTTATGGAATCTTGAAAAAACCTTCACTTAGGTGTTGTGCAGGCTTGGAATTTTATCTTTGAGAGGGCAAGGCCATTCTCATTATGCAAAGGGCACTTCCATTGGAAAATCTTAAAGTCTTTGGGAAACTTTGGAAGGGGCACCTAGGGCAAGACTAGTGCAACAGACGCCATGGCCACCGTGTAATTACAGGCCTAGTGTGTTTAAATATTTTATTTGTACAGCAAACGAATGTTTTTATTCTAAAACATTTTCTCACCTCCTGTGGAGGTACTTAGGTGTAGGGTAGGGCCAAGAAGCGGAGGGAGTCAAGCACTAAAAATAGGACATTAATACCACGATTACAGTTTTTTACACATTTTAAGTCATTATCTAACAAAAAAATGAAGGTTTTTTTGGTGGAAACCCACACAAGTTTCTTTACCTGCAAGTGTACAAATGTAAGTGCAATCCATTCATGCCATTACACAAGCGACTGGGTTTCCTTGTAGTTGTAATGAATGTTTAACACTGTACCAGCCTCACTAAAAGAAGACGCCCATGAACCCAAAGATAGGTATGGTACTTTGTGGCAGTCTGTGGTACCGTCAGTGTTTAGGAGCGATTATCATAATGCAATAAAAAAACACTTAAATACACTCTTAAAATTTAACATTTAATGTTAAGAAACTTTGGAGACTACAGCGACCACAAGTGGCATGTTCGAAAATGCCTACAGGACAGTTTCTGCAATCAGTCTTTACTAAAATGCCTGTAGCTGCTGTATAATGGTTTTGGCCTCCACAGACTTGTGTGCAAACGGTTTCAACAGGTGGTAACCATTTTGAATGTGAAAAACATGACCCACGAATATGAGGTCACTGTGCCTGAAACAGATTCAACAGATTGATGAGAGGTTTTAGCCTTGTTTCGGGCAAACTTGCATATAAACAAGTTTAAAATTTTGTTTTATACTAATTTTAACTTAATCCCTAAAGTTATGTCTGAAGGCAATCCAAATCTGAAATTGAATTAATCAGTTTTATGTTTTGTACTTCTTTCTTTTAGAGACGCACTGGATGCTCTCGGATTAAAGCGCTACTGTTGCCGGAGGATGCTACTCTCCCATGTTGACCTTATCGAAAAACTCCTCAATTACGCCCCGTTGGAAAAATGAAGCGGGAGATATAATGTAAAGACTTTTTGTACAAACTACATGTATTGGGTGATTTGCTGATGGAGGCGGCTGTAACGACCATTGGATGGGTCGGGAGGTGATGAAATGACGGGTTGTTCTTTGTACGTTGTAAAAAGACAATCTTTGGGTCGCATCATTCAGTTGGGTCAATTTCACAGAGTACAAATAATAGCTCAGCACTAAACAGATTTGGTTATCAGAAAAAAGGGTTACCAGTTGAAATAATCATTGTGTACTGTCTACTGACTGCTTCCCCATTGGTATTTACTAAGTATAAAGTTTTGTTGAGCAGTATTTTTTCTAAGGTAATTATATGCAATTAAACTCTGGTCCGTTTCGTAGAGTTGCTAAGCAGCAATTAGTAGGAAACCAGTCACAGACGGCACTTGTTACATGGTATTTTTGCTGGTGACCTAATTCTGGTAAGCAAAATTGTTTTGGGCTCAGCACCAAGGAGCTCTATAAAAAAGTAACTGGTGGGAGTTCATAATTCCGCCTACACCCACAGAGACCTGCTTTGGTCATGATGACACGGCCCCTATAGCCCGGTAAGCTACCAAAGTCTGTCATTTTTATGTAGGTCTCAAACAAAATTGCGATATTTTTCCTAAGGGTCGAAATGTTATGTTTGATTTTCTTTAAGTTGAATTCAACAGTTTGTAGACGCAATGAAGTAAATAAATAAATTTGAACTTGACAAAGTTGGATGTTTTGTAAAGAAAAGTTTGCCTCTTGTGCAGTTCTTAAATGGTAAAAATTTGTACAATGTAAACGTTTTTGTTGTTATTTTTATTATTTTTTTTACAATAAACAGGTTTCAGAATATTTGTTTACAGTAATGTTTTTAAATTCTACCTGTAACACGGACCCTTACAAAAACTATATAGCGCCCTCTGTTGGCTTTAAAGCACTTTTGAAAAGTGAAAACGGACTCCCCTCCCGATCCCCCACCCCCCTCCCAACCATTTGATTCAATTGCAGTCAAGATTTGCTGAAAATTGTGGATACAAAGATGAGTGGTTCTCTATATTTCCACTCTTCAAGTAATTATGCTCGGTAAATAATACTTTCATACAAATACAAATGCCAATACGAGACTTGAAAGATAACTTTACCCTCATGTCTTGTTCATTGTGTGTGTGTGTGTGTGGTGGACGTGTGGCCATACGTGGATGGGAAAGTTGTTTTGTGCACATGCGTATTTGCTCCCCTGCTTGACCTCCTAGGCAATCTCCAGCTTATCAGGGGATTTTCGCTATCGCCACACCGGACGTTTCGGACTTTCGCTCCAAAAAGCGCTATTTTTGCAGCAGGTAAGAACCCCTTTTAATCGTATAGCTGAGTTTATTGTACAGTATATATTTCTGATTGCGTTGGTTGGTTTACAGTGTGTACATTCGTTGCAGATATAGAAGCATTTTTAGTGGATTAACGGTGCGGTGGCTCGAGGTTGTGGAACTGGGGCGGGGGTGTCACTGCGTCAGTGGGGACCATTACGGTAATCGAGACCCAGGCAACATGACAGATGTTGAGTCGGCACACCGTGGTATTGGGAACATTGCTCTACGGTGTGAAGATGTCCCGTATGATATAGCTGTATTTTTAGATTCTTACTCTTGTCTTAGCCTACATATGGGTGGTTCTGTTTCCTTCCTCCATCATCCATAAATTAGGAAAAGAAGCCGAATTGGGCATCCACTTTTGCATGGCAGTCTTTTTCTACCCATGGAGGAAGGAAATTTCCTTCCTCAATGTTCTACTCAATATTTTATTGTGACCCAAAAAGGGATGTACCATGGATGGAGGAAAAATCTATTTTCTTCCTCCATACATGTACAAACTTCAATCTTCAATCTTCAACAGAACAATCCCTATGCAGCACTTATAAAAAGGCTATGCCGCCTGGGATGTGGTGCAGTGCGGCGTCACAGCCAAAAAGTGCAGGTGAAGAAGAAAAGTGAGAAACGAAGAGCACAAAGTTGGCAAAATCCAACGAAAAAACTGAGGGTGCATACAGTAGCTGAGCAGTCAATTGAAAAACACTACATTAATGTAATTTAAATAACAAAATACCAAACTTCAAGGGTTCTGCCTTTTGATTGGTTTAGATCGTTCACATGATATATGTCTTATTTTTACTGGAAAGCTGCGTGAACGCGACGCGCTGTACACCCAGCAAACACACCCATGGTCTTGGCACATGTCCAGTCACAATATGTTTCTTGTTTTTGGTGATTATGATATTGACTGCTTTCACTCATGCTATGATTAAAACTACGACTCCCTTGGTGGTCTTCGTAGTGGTCTACTTCGCCTCGGGGGGAAAACAAAATGTGCCGGGGGATCACCTCTGGAGTCATAGTTTTAATCATAGCACTCAAAGACACTCAAATTTTGCAGTATAAACCTCTGACAACTAATTTTCCAAAAACTTGCATTTCTAATTCTAGGTTAATAATGCATACATTTCAATTTCATAGGACCTTTAATGCGTTATAAATACTACAAATACTACTTCAAGGAGAATGAACAAATACAGGAAATGAACATGTTGATTTTAAGTGTCTGGCCTTGGTTTAGTTTCTGGTGTTGCTAGGCGAAGGGTTAGTGTTTATTGCCAAGCATATCTGTACAGAAACGGAAATGACGGTACGTGTAGTATTTTTAACCATGTCAGTGACGTGTCTGTAGTAGGGCCTTCTGATTTGGTTGATGCGGTTTGCGGGTTTGGTTGGAAGAAGGATCTAGGTCGGTCAAAATGATCTCATGTTTGGGTGAATGATCTAATCATTTCCACACAGAAACAGCAAACAGAAGGAGAAGTATTTTATTTTAATCTAAACCAAGACCTGTGTTTTACTGTTTTGACTCATTTCCAAGTCAACAAAACTGTATGACGTGAAACTGTGTGGGCAATGTATTACTGTTTATTTTACTGTTTATTTTACAGTCACGTCAGTGCAATATTGCCAATCATGCTTTTTTAAACCAAGTATAGTATGTTGTGCAAATCATTGAGGAAGACAGTTAATTCGCCTAAAAAATAAAGACAAAAACTTGTGCTGTCAGCGTCCCAGCAATGAGGGGCGTGGCAGGCATTTATTTTGCGTATGGATCGGTCTATAAATAGCCTTTGATGTAATATCGTCCCCAGGATCTGGGTCAGTAGTTTGGTAGTCGGACACAGTCAAGTAGTTCCATATTGCCTCAACATGCAAATCATCTAGTGAGCTGACTCAGTGAGGGGAACCTGGGTGGTTGCTTTCATTAACAACAGTTATCATCGTCATCAGGGTTACATGTAAGCTCGGGGAGCAGCATGGCTGAGTAGTCTAGTGGTTGTGTTTGAGTTCTGTTGTTTTGTGGGTTCAAATCCTGGCTTGGTTGTTTATAGTGCATGGGTTTTTGAGCAAGGTTTAACTTGACCATACTTGCTTCCTATGTCCTTTGGATGGGATGTAAAGCCAATGGTTCTGGGGCCAATTTCATAGTGCTGCCTAAAGCAAAACATTTTACAAATTTCTGCTTGGCGCAATTTAGCAGGAAACCATTTTATAAAATTGTACAATGTAAGATGGTATTTTGGCTGGTAACCTTTTTCTGGTCAACACTATTGTTTTGTGTTGAGCTTCTTTTTGTGCTAAGAAGCCGTATGAAATTGAGCCCAGAGCTTGATTTCACATAGCCCTTAAGATTAATCTTTTAAGATGAGTTGTCAATATTGCCATAGTGATTTGTATTGTGACATCACACTTTGCTTAGTAGCAGTGAGATTGATACGCACCCAAGATCAATCTGTGCCCAGATGGGTAGTGTACACACATGTATATAAAAAAACCCAGAAACTTATATTGTGGAAGGGTAGGGGTTTTATCGCTTTCTTGGGGTTTCTTGTTCATTGTATGCAACTTTGTCTACAGGTTTCCTCTGGTTTCAGAGTTACAAGTTTTGTTCACTATTTTCATGTAACTCGGATGGCTGATCCAGCTTTAACTTTCACAGGTTTGTTACTTCATCTTAAAGTTGATTCACACAAAGTGCGGATATTTGTCTTTGACAACTACCAGTTCTGTCTGTGTGCTTTATGAGGAGAGACTGTCTATTATATCATACAACATACATGATTCAACATAGAATATAAAAGAATTGAAATAAAAATAACAGCGAAGGTCATGGCTGTCAACCTGCGATCACATGTCCTCTGTCACAATGAATTACTTTTTCCAGTGTAGCACCTCCTTTGTATTTTATTGGTAATATCTTGTCCCTCCATTTCCCCTCTTGGAAGTTAGGCATAACTAAAAAGAATTGATGACATAAAGCTATTGATTGCACACAGCTGTTTAATCACTATGGACTTTCAGTATTGTTGCTGAGGCTTGTTGCCCTGGGTAGAAATGAGTCAGGCCCCAGGAGTTAGAGGCATGTTAACATGCATCACATCTGGAGTTGTTTGAGTTTCTTTTACATTATATTATACACTGCATTCATTTGTTTTCATTTATTTATTCTGGTTGTGAAGCCAAGGACTCTCAGAAAAGCGACCCTAATCACTATACAAGCCAAGAACCCATTGAGAGAAGGCAAAGAAGGAAGTTTCAGTTTTAGATGTGGGCGGAAAACCCCAGAGAATTATTCCAAGGGAAAACCCACGCAATCATTTAGGGACTGAAAACCCAATCCATATAGTGGACCCGTCTGGATTTGAACTGGGGTCCTCGAGGTGAAAGGCGAGGGAAGATACATTGTACCACTACTCCAGCCCAACCGCCCAACCTGTGCATTACAGTAGGATTCAAAATATCCAATAGAATGCATTATTACCAAGTCTAGTTTTAGTTCAGTCATTAATTTGTTTTAAAAAAACATTACATAGTCATTTTGTATGCAAGTCCCGATACATGCACATGTAGTAGTAAGGCTGAATTGGCAGCTGTGGCTATGGCTCTGACTATTGCTAAGGCAGGCCTAGAATTTCATCTTTGAGAGGGCAAGGCCATTCTCATTTATGCAAAGGGCACTTCCATTGGAAAATCTTAAAGTCTATGGGAAACTTTTGAAGGGGCACCCAGGCCAAGACGAGGACGACATGACACTGACAGAGGGTATGGTAATATCATTCCTGCTAAGGTTGTTGCTAAGGCTGTCATATACTTCAGAGCGTGATGATGCAGTGATGATCCAGCCATAGCCATAGCCACCAAAATGGACATGGCCTTAGTTTTGCAAAGGCAGCTTTTCCTTAAGGCAGACAATATGATATTCTTTCTACTGTAATCATGGATGCAATTGCCGTCATTGCCTCTGTGATGTACTGGACATTTTCACAGGTTCTACAATATTCTTTTTTTTCCCCCTCTTGAACCTGGAGAAATAATTTCGATATTAACATACATGTGTAATAGTACAATGTAGCTCACAAAAGATTCCATTTGCTCAAAACCATGAAAGGGTGTCAGAAAGACCCCTGGATTATCCTCTGTTTTTAAAAAACATTAGACGTAAATGTACATTAAGAAACTTGATTACTCTCCACTAAACCTCTCTGTTAACCCTGCATTCTTTACAATGTACCACCCCCCCCCCAACCAAAGTCACAATTTTTCAAACTGAGATTTCCATGTCCAGAGTGTATGATGATTTATCATCTAGAGACATTATGACTCTTGTGACATAAAAATCTTGCCGCCATCCAACTGTCACATATCAAAGTGAAAACGTTGGGGGGGGGGGGGGGGGGAGAATAACAAAGCCCTGAATCACATCTACATTGTATGCTGAGACCTTGGCCTACTTGCATTGTTAATAAACTGCACACTGCTTCAGCCTGCACAGCATTACACTGTCTGCTCGGGTATGTTTACTATAGATGTATCTTGTATCAACTTAGAAAAGCATATTGCTTTAAAGGTGCCATCAGGGCCCAGTTTCATAGAGCTGCTTAAGCACAAAAACTACAATGTAGCTAAACACAACAAAGTTATGCTTACTAGAATGATGTTACCAGCCAAAAGACCATGTCATGTGTGCCTGGTATCTTGCTAATTTGTGCTTAGCAGAAAAATTTCAAGCAATATTTTCTGCTTGAAGCAGCTCTATGAAATTGGGCCCTGATTGTAGATTCACTGCATACAGAGGTCTGGTTTTGTAGGATTTTTTTTCTCAAAATCTCCTTGTGTATTAAATTTCCTTGAAAGCAGTTATCAACGGGAGGGATGGTCTACATTCTTGTAGTGGACAGCGTCTATAAACCTGGAAACTTCTAAGAGTACATGGTCTAGAATGAGGGGGGGGGGGGACCCAGGGCCGCAAGCCATTTTCAGGAGTCTTCACATACTTCAACTCTCAATCCCTAAGTTGCATTGATTCTTAGTCTTACTCATCTTTCCTCTTGCGGCTCATTGATTGTGTTCAGAAGCGGGCAAAGGGTTGCCCTCGCAGACCTGGAATTACATGGAGCGCACTGAGGCCGTGGCCTCTGTTGCCCTGGTCTTGGCCTTGGTACATACATGTACCCCTTCAAAGATGAAAACGGCTTTGCCCTCTCATAGAGGAAATTTCAGGCCTGCCCCACCTCTTACATTGTAATTTAACCTCTTACATTGATAGCTTGCATAGCATCATCGTGCAGCTTAATTGAAGAACTTTCTAGAGTCAACAAAAGGAAGAAGTTGATGCACTGTTCAATTGTTCATTCGGGAGGGGCGAGATACTGTACAAGCAAAATAAATTTTAAAAAACCAAAAGAATTGGCAAAAGTTTGAAGTCATGAGGAAATGAAATGGGTGTGTCATGCTTAATGCTACAAATATTATTATTAGTACATGTACACGTATGTAGTCGACTACTTCACTCTACTCGTGTAGGGTGGAGTACACATAATTATGTTAACATACAGTATGTACAGAAATGTAGTTGTTGAAAATGTCAAATCGTCTACTCAGTGCAGCACAGACGTGATGAAAAGGTTACTTTTATCAAATGTACCAGGCCTGGAATTACATGTACTTGAAGGCCACAGAGTGCGAGGCCCATTGCCTCTAGTGCCTTGGTCTTGGCCTTGGTGCCCCCTTTAAGTGTTTTCCTTGTTTCCAATGCAGTGCCCTTTGCAAAATGAATATGGCCTTGCCCTCTCAAAGATGAAATTCTAGGCTTAATATTAGTTAGTGGCATAATAATAATAATAATAATAATAATAGTAATAATAATAATAATAATGAAAATAATAATAGTAATAAAACAGCATTTATATAGTGCAATATGAATAAAGTATTCCTCAAGGCGCTTAACAGTAAAAATGAAAAGCAATAAGAAAACATAAGTAAAATTCCCAGATGTAAAACCATCAACAAAACGAAAAAAGTAGACCAGACCAGCTGTCACCTGAATAGAAAAACCATTAAAATTCTAAAAACTATTTAAGGAACTGTATTATTACTGTAAAACCTTTAGAAGACATACATACATACATGTATTGGACTGCACTCTGTAGAAACTGACGAGAGTACTTTAGGAGGGGTCAATATGTTCACCAGGGTCCAGCTTCATAGAGCCTGCTTAAGCACAAAAGGTAGCTAAGGGCAATGAATTTATGCCTACCAGCATGACCAGAAAAAGGTTACCAGCTGAGCTAAAACACTGTGTCACATGTAAAATCTCTGACTGGTATTCTGCTTATAATTTTTGCTAAAAAGACAAGTTGTAAGTAATATTTTATGATTGAGCAGTTCTTTATTGGGCCCAGGGAGGGAGCCAATTGCATTGACCAAGGGCAACTGAAGAGTCCTCTGAATGGCTTTAAGCAACCCAGACAGCTCAGTTTAAATGCCATTTTCCATTGATATTTTATATCATATTAATAATAATAATAACAATAGGCATTTGTAATCATGAAATGCACCAAATCAATCTAAAGAGATGTTCAAAGTGTAGAGAAGCAGAGACAATGTACACAAATCAATACATGTAAAATATTATATTGTTTACTTTTCGTTGTAATTTCGTTTTGTTTTCAGTGTATTATTTTAAAAAGAACTCCTAAATATTTGTTTTTGGAACCTTCTTAATACTTTTATTGCCGTTTAGTATTTTTTATGTGAGCTGAGATCCACTTGAGATCAGTGAGTTTATCTCATTGAATGGATCACAAAGGAAGAATAAGTAAATAAAGTATCTTGTACTACCCCTAGAATACCCAGAGGCCCCTGTCTTGCCTGTGTTCAGGTTCTATGATCATGACTGCTGATGGGCTACTTTATCATCATAGCCATCTGTTCAATGTTTACTATGTGGTGTTGGTTGAGAAACAAGAGCCAACATTTCAGAGTAATTTACAGTCCTATACTATTACTTACATTGTAGGTCACGGCTCCCAAAATGGCCGACAAGACAGGCGTGTGTATAAATGACTTACTTGTAGTCAAATATAAATGCTAGTTAAATTATTATTATATAAAACTGTAATTGTTAGAAACTTGCTGTTCAGAGCACCCTCATGCGGTCGCAAACATGGTCAATTCTTTTTCTTAAAAAAAGAAAGAAAGTATGTTTGATACAAGTTTTCACATGGATTGCGCATCATTGGTGTCTACTCTTCAGAATTGGTTAATTACTACACTGAACCTACATTATTGCACTGAAAACTAGACAGTTTGTTTACATTTGTGCTCCCACAGTTGCTCAGTTTAGAGGACAATTGTCACCATGACAACCATGCCTGCTTGGCTATTATGTCTGCTCCAGTGATGGTCCTAATATACATGTATCTCCCAACCTTACTGAACCATTGTTACATGTAGTTTGTTTAGATTTGTGATTGAACAGTTGCTCAATTCAGATGACAATGGTTGCTATGACAACCATGCCCGCGTGGCTATTTTTAGTTTAGCTCTAATGGTGTTCTCCAGGAATAACATTTATCTCCCAATGAGAAGTTTGACTCTCTTCTTGGCCATGTTTGACTCTCTTCTTGGCCATGTTTGACTCTCTTCTTGGCCATGTTTGACTCTCTTCTTGGCCATGTTTGACTCTCTTCTTGGCCATGTTTGACTCTCTTCTTGGCCATGTTTGACTCTCTTCTTGGCCATGTTTGACTCTCTTCTTGGCCATGTTTGACTCTCTTCTTGGCCATGTTTGACTCTCTTCTTGGCCATGTTTGACTCTCTTCTTGGCCATGTTTGCTAATAATCATGAGAAGGGCTCAAAAAAGGGAACAAAACAAAAACCAAACAAACATTGTGTGGTTATCAGTTTGTTAGAAAGGGAAATGACAACATTCTGATACAGCACAAGACATTGAATCTGTATACCAGCTGGATTTCATGTTTACATTTAAATATACAGTATTTACATGTATTACAAGGAAATAAAGAAAACAATTTGTGGGAATTCAGACCAAAGTAAAATGGTCTGACAAACACCTGCACCACAATGTCTGTTCTGTTGGTGACACATGCATGCATATCTGCGTCTTGCCTAAAGTTTTTGCTACTGTACCTCTGTCCCCGAAGCTGGCACGGGTGCAGTTTTCCATAAAAATTACCCATTTCATTGTTCTAAAACATTTCTTTAAATGACAGAAACTTAAGACTTTGGAAAATGTATGGTTATGGTAAAAACCAAGTTCAGTTCCCAAGCTTTTCTTGCATTTAAAATCATAAAAAAAACCAAAAAAAAAAGCTTAAAAATGCAACTTCTATCCATCATGTCCATGTGCTGCTTCTGGTAATCATTGGAGACAATTTGCAGACCCTCTTGTCAGATGTGACTCTGGCTCCCTGTAATTGATGCATAATGTAGGGGTTCCAGAATGTAAACATGTAAACACAGGGTGCCGTCTGCCTTTTAACATTGTGTGTCAGTTGAACAGTAAACCTACTTTGTGGCTCATAGAATAGCATCTAGGCCTAAATTACTATACCGTCCATTTACTCTTCAGAAAATTGATTTAAAGGTATGGTTTTAGGAGAGTAAACTCATTTCCACCCTCGGGCACAATTTAATAGAGCTGCTTAAAACAGAACATATTCCTTGAAAAGTTTTCTGCTTAGCAAAAAGGTGCAGGATACCAGTCAGAAAAGGTACATGTTACATTGTATTTAGGCTGGTAACCTGTTTCTACTAAGCAAGATTTGTTTCCCTAAGTATTTATCTTTGCTTGACAGCTTGTACATACTAGATAGTATTGATGAGAGCTTTTAGATTAAATCTAGTAATTTTGCTTTTATTTTAAAACCAATCCTTTGCATGTACTTTAAGTATTCAAGCGGAAATTACCATGTAAGTCTGTACAAAATACGTGCAACAGCCCTTTCGTGTCGCTTTATTATTCACAAAATATTTCTGTTGATTGCTTTACCAGGGCATTGTGGTGGGAGAGTCATAATCAATCTGTACTCAATACTATATAAGGGTTTGGCCTTCAATTTCTCTGTACATGTATATCTCTCCCAACAGGCTTGTTTTACAGCTAGCCGCCCTTTTGCCTGAAAGCATCGCGGTTCACATCTTAAAAGGTTCACATTTTTTTTCATCTTATTCTTCACTACAGTACATGTAGATGGCTCTTCGTTGGTTAATAGTAGAGGCAATAATGTGAGTTTAAGTTGGATGATGTGCATACAGTTTGTAGTGGAATTGGAATTACACAGAAGCTATGGAGGCCATGGCCTCTGTTGCACCTGTCTTGGTGTTGGTGCACTTTCAAAAGTTTTCCATAGACTAAGAATTTCCAATGGAAAATGTGAGTGGTATGTGCATGTTTATGTAGGCTTGGAGTTACTGTAAAAGAGGCCTTTTTTGGCTCAGTTGTCCTGGTCTTGGCCTTTCTGTCCCTTCCAAAGTTTCCACAGACTAAGAGTAAGATTTTCCAATGGAAAATGTGACTTACATGGCTGGAAGTACAAGGAGGACATGGCCTTTGTTGCCTTGGTCTTGGCCTTGGTGTCCCTTTAAAGTTTTCCCATAAATTTTCCCGATGGAAGTGCCCTTTGCAAAATGAAAATAGCCTCGCCTGCTACCGTTTTGAACATCAGCTTAAGAATCTTCCATCATAATTCAACATCATTATTTTGGGATAATATTAACCCCAACTACCTCATTCCATCAAATCCAACGGATTGATTCTTTTGGAGACAGACTGAGGACTGCGCTTGTAAACTGGTTATGCTTTACATGCATTCAGGCATACCACCATAATCAGAGTCTAACAGTTTGTGTGTTTGATTATTGCTTAGAGTGAGGAAGGATCCTATCACCCATGGGAGTTTTCACTCGTGATTAAATTCATGCAGTGCCAAAACTCTGCTGAACAAGACACTCACGCTCTTCCTAAATGATTTTGTACAAATATAGTCAAACCAGGCTAATAGAAAATCAAACATTACCCAAAAAAGTTTTATCAAATCACAAGCAGCTATACACAATGTGATTGACTAGACATGTGGAAAATATGCCGCAAATATTTAATGAAAATTTTGTAATTCTATACATTCAGTACATGTATGTATAAACTGGATATAAGGGAGAATTATATTGTGGATATAAGGGAGAATTTTTGATGAGCTGGGTCGTTGTTTAATTTTCATTCTGCTCACTGGTAATCAATAGTATTGTGGCTAGGGCCTCTCACACTCAAGGGGGCAATTTTACAGGCAACCAGTTCAGACAGTCTGCTAAGAGAGTTAGAAAGACCACATTTAAACTTTCACAAAAATTTATTTCAGGGAAAATTATGTTAATGACACAAATAGAAAACAAGCTCTTGCGCTACCAATTTGAGTGGTTGCCTCCATTACAAGGCCCCTATACACTAACCGTTTCGCACCAGAAAGATTTCTCAGGAAATTCTGTTCAATGTTTATTTGACCTTTTTCACACTGGAATTGCTAACCCTTGCAAACTCCCAGGGAAAAATGTCATTAGTCTTGGAAATAGCTTGGGGAGGTGTGTTAACCCTTTCCTTACCATAGGCGACTTTAGTCGACTGCACTCATACCCCCTCTTCCTTACCATTGGCGACTTTAGTCGACCAAGCTTGCACACAAAAATGCACTCAAGCCTGAGCACAAAGGCCATTTGTAATAAAGTTGTAGTTTTGTCCATGTTCACCCTCCATACCCAAGCTTACCATCATTGGAAAGAGAGAGATCGGATCTTTCCAATGGTTGTAAAAAAAAAATGAGGTTGCTATTATGCAATCTCTTCAAATTGGGATAGGAAGATCCGAAATGCCAAACACCTACGGAGCGCCATATGGTTGTGTACAAAAAAGTGTTTGAGATTATAGATTGCACTGAGGAAAGAAAGACTTGACATTTATTGGACCAATCTCAATGAGTTTTAGATTATATGAAAGGGAATTCAATAAGGAAGAACTTTTGTATTACTTATTTTGCTGTAAAACAATATCTTCAAGGAGATAATTGAGTTTGTAAAAAATGGCCTTTGAACGAAAGCTTTCTGTTGTGTAAGAATGTGTGCTTCACGCTTGAGTGGTCAAACAATGCGGTCACCAGCGGTTGTTTATGTCCTAACAATTCGGTAACAAAAGGGTTAAGCCAGATAACATCCTCTGGGGTGAGCACCTTAAAAATTGTATCAAGTGTGAAATGAACATGGGATGGAGGTGGGGGTTCAAATCCCCCAGGAATTTCCTGGGGTTTGATTTGCGGGGAATTGGCTCGGTGGTGTGAAAAGGGTTATAGTGTGAGTAGGAGCATGGAGCTATAAACTAGTTTATAGCTCCATGGTAGGAGTTAACCACAATGTGGACGTGGATACTATTGTACTGTACCACCTGGGATGCATGTTTGTCAGGAACTGTACATGTATGTAATCAACAAAATGTTAATTTGTGTAAACCCTGCTTGGGCTGGTTTTGGTGTATGGATTGTTTGGGGGTAATTGTATAGGAACCATGGTAGGATACCCATGATTGATCAGCGATGTCAGAAATGCTGCCCTGTTCAATCATTCAGTTCAAAGAGAAAGGACTCATGGTACAATGCACATGACAGAAATGGTATATTTGTTGTTTTTCTACTCAGAAGTGTACCACCACTAAGGGTTCATTCAGAATAGTCAATGATAAAACAAATTGAAGTAACTGAAAATCGAAATTTAGTTTTTTATAACAATAAAAACAAGTATATAAATTAGCAATTGAAAAAGAAGAAGAAAAAGTACCCAGCTGGCCAAGATTGTCAATTTAATTCCTGATAAACTACAAAGTTGTTTATTTAAGCCAGAAAAAAACATTGAAAACTACTGATGTTGGAGACCTTTGGTCTAAAATATCTTGTTCATTTGAGGCATTACTTTGTTCATCAGTTATGAAGCCATTCAATATTTAAAAATCAAAATTTGGGGTGGTTGGGTGAGTTAAAACATTTTCGATTAAAACAATGGGTTTTTTTTTTGTTGAATGCAATTTTAAACATCTCCCTGAGTGTTAAACAAAATCTCCTTGATTGCAAGATGCAAAAGTTGTCAGCTCTGTGTTGCAGGCACATGGGATTTCTCAGTTTTTCCTGATTTCTGGATTTTCCTTACAATCTCTTTGAGCCTTTGAATTTTCTTGATAGAAGTAAAGCAGTCACCGAAGGGAGAAAGACATTGTGTCAAAATCTGTAGTTTTGTATTTCTAGTGATGCACTTAGTCTGTCAATCTCCTTAATGTCAACATCTCTGGGAGATTCTGGGTGTGGAAGGTGGAACCCAGGCCATTCTCAGGAATTTTCATACTCATCAAATCTCATTCCTGGTTATGTAGGCCTCTAAATTGTATGATCTGGATTTTTTTCCACCATTCGTTTTCAAATCAAACAAACATTGTTCATAAATTTTTCTGTAAAAACGAAAATTCCAAATTGGGATAAAGACAAATCCTAGGGCTCTTGCTTAATTTCCCTAATTCATCGATGTTTCTACCTTACTTCAAAGAGCAGATAATTCTGTCATTCTTGGCAGATTCAAAATTTGTTTCTAAGGCTCTAGTTTAATTATTACCAACCAAGAATAAATAATTTTGCCACAGGAAATAAAACACCAAAGCAAAATAACAAAAACCACTTGGTTTGAACCGCGCCCTTTTAACGCCCACTCATGTGTTCCCTCTGACCCCCACAGCCACCCACTACCCATTCACTGTGCCTACTGCATCTTGTCCTTGGGCACTGGGCTCTTCCTGACCTGGTTTCAGTTGTGGACTGCTCCATTTGATGTAAAAGGGGTGTTTGTTACAATCAAACTTTGATCTTGACCTGGAAAAGTTGGCCTCCAAATTATTAGATTTTTGTATTGTGTAATTTTAAGCAAGAAGAGAGCTTTCAGATTGAAATCTGCATCCATACATCAAGCAATACCCATTTAAACATGTTTGTGTTAAGAATTGTTTACAAGTTGTTCCGGTTTCAAGGTAGGGTCTTAGTTTAGTTTTTGTCAACACAATTTTTTTTTTTTTTTTTTTTTTTAATGAGATATCGCCCAACTCACAAGGCTGGACGGCCACTTCAAGGTGAGGGCTACACTTGATTTGGGCTGTCAACCCAGATCAACTGTCACCAGAGGCACATTGCCACTACTCCTGGGGCTGAAACAGGGTTACCCCCTTCACAGTCTGTAAGGATATAGGCATGGGTATCATCCACTAGGAGCCTGGCTGGTAGAGCTGAATGCACTACCTTCCCAACTTTTTTCGAAGCAATTATGGTTAAGTGCCTTGCTCAAGGGCACAAGTGTCATGATCGGGATTCGAACCCACACTCTGCTGCTGACAACACCGGAGCTTGGGTCCGGTGAACTAGACCGCTCGGCCACGACATGCCAAACTATCATAAGTATACAATAAAAGTCACATGAGAAAATTTCAGCTGAACACAGTGTCCACTTGTTGAGAAAACTGAAAAAAAAACTCACTTTATTTTCATCAAGAGCATCAAACCATTGTAAAACCCATTCACATTTAGTGTGTTACCGCGGGTACCAACCGCATTTTTTTTCATTTGTTCCTTCTTTCACAAAATGTTGTTTTAGGGCTTTGTCACACGAGGCAAATTTTTCAGGCAACTTGGAGGCAACCAGCTGCAGTGCAGGCTACAGGATCACTTTCGTGGCACATGACTAATTTTTCAAACAACGTCTTGCGTTCCCGGAGAAAAATATGTGAACAATCAAATGTAAATGTCTCTTCTTCTTGTAAATGCTTTTTCTGCTTGGAACTGGTTGCCTGTAAATTGCAGTGTGTGACATGGTCTGAACACTTCCATTACATGTTCCAGGCGTTGTATTCCTCCTACATTTAGTCTGGCCCGATTGTTTTGCCCTTGGGCGAATCGGAAATATTGTTTAAAAAATGAATAACTCCTGATAAGTCTATTAGAGCCTACACCACGTGCTCTTGTTTTCGATGAAATCGTTGTGTGCCCTGGGGTCGATTTCACAAAGAGATAAGACTAGTCTTATCTGAAGTTAGGACCAGTAACTGGTCTTAACTTAGGACTAGTCCTATCTCCTAGCATTGCCTAGGACTAGTCCTAAGTTAGGAAGGGTTTTGTGAAATCGACCCCAGAAGAAGGATGTAACAAAAAGTTACCGGGGAAAGCTGCAAGCAATTGATGTGCAAAATTTTGTTTCAAGAAAACTGAGTGTGAATGTTTGATCGGATATCTTCCACTCGTAAATCATTACAGGAAGGTTCAGTTCTGCATGGGAATGAGAACATTTGTCTTATGGGTAATTCTAGCAACAAAAACTAACAATAATACCATTTGCTGTTGTTGTCAGGAGGTGTTTTATTGCTTTACTACCTTTTGTTGACTAATAAAAGTACTCTACATGTCTAAAAGAAATGTCATAGTGTCATGAATGGTACATTTAGAACTTACCACTTTCGTCAATGGAATGTTATATTAAATAAAAACAGAGTCGATGAGGAATAAATGTTACAGCATTATGTTGTTTTAAGTTCATGTTAAAATTGATTTTTAAAGAGGGTTTAAAACAAATACTTCATGTACAATCCATTCCAAGCACTGCATTCTTTTCAATTAATGGCAAAAATACCGCTCCCTCCAATTTATAACTCCCCTGATAACCATGTTGGCTAACCCACGCTTGTCAAGAGGTCACATTTCTGGGATGGGCTGATGCATTACACAGCATGCACAGGGCAATAATAAAAGCTGGCAATAGTGTGTATACACTGCTATATAATTGAGCAGTCTGCAGTGTGTTGTGTTACTCTTTGGAAATACAGAACCAAGAGCAACATCTCTCTACTTCGTACTAGGCTTTTGCCAAGCACCTTCAAACTTGAACCTGGTTTCGCTTTTTATTCTCACGGATTTTGAGAAACTTCAGTTAATATTTTCTCCTCTTTTAACAAAAGGTACGTGTGCATTGAATGTTTATTACCTTTTTATTTATTTTTCTTTTAAACAGTAGCAATAACTTTTTATGATTGAATTGTATTGATATAATAAAGTTCAGGGCAGGCCTATACTTCACGGAGGCAGTGGAGGCAGTTGCCTCCATTGCTCCTGGTCATTGCCTTGCTGCCCCTTGAAGAGGTGCTCTGTACCAAGGAGAAAATGCCTTGGTACCCTTGCCCTTGCAAAAATGAAGCAGCAGGCATGTCAGAGGGCACGCAGGCCTAAGTGATACTTTTTATCTTGTCTACATCTAGAAATCTACGCTGGTTCTCAGCAAAGTGTACTTCTTATTGGATGTAAAACTGAGGTGAAAAGTAGGTGTGTTTGTGGAGAGTAAATAATTGCAAGTGAAAAAAATATTCCCTGGATTTATTGAGTGTAGATGTGTGACCTGAACTAAGGGCAAGACAGTTTCTTCATGGTTGAAAAGGGCACCTCTCTGAGAGAAATGTTACGTTCTAGTGGAGCATCCCAAAGGGCACCAAGGCAATTAAAAGAATCATTTTTAATCTGAAATCTAAAAATGTATCTCAATACCAGTTCCCATGAGGAGAACATTTCTTGTCTATTCCTGTACTGCCCAAAATGCCTAGTGGCTGTCAGTGTCAACATACTGACCATCAAAGCTAACACACAGCAATGTGTCAGGGCTCTATCTCCTCAAGCTGTAGTCTACAGGGGTGTGGTTTCTATGGGTTTTTTTTTCAAAAAATATGTTTTTGTTACACCCTCAAAAATTAAATAAAAATTAAAATAAATAAATACAAATTTGGGGTGTAAATTAAGATCAAATTCATTACAAACATGAGGATAAAACCAAATAAAACGCCCAAGATTGCAGGGTAGGGCTTTTAAAACTAAAGATAAATTTATAAAAAGTAGATGAAAGGTAGGCTTTGGGCTCGCAAGCTTTCAGGCGCTCACAAGCTTTCGCGCATTGCACTCATAGTTCAGGGTTTTTTTTTCAACAGCCTATATCACATCCAGGAGTTTAAGATTGTCTTGCTTTGTACTGTAACCCTCTGTCACTTTTTGTCTCATTATGTTAAAAACCGCAACCATATTTTATCAAACACTCTTGGTTATAATGAGTGAAAGGTACTGAGTTGGATTTGTTATCTTTTCCAGTAGTTTTATCTTTGTAATCGTAATAGGCTCTAAGTTTCGAAACCAAGGCTTGGGCTCAAGCTTGGAGTTAAGCTCCGCCCATCTGATTGAAGCCCCAAAAGGAAAGCATACGTTTCCCAAGCAGTGGTTTAAAAAAGGGCCGCGGTTATCTCACAGTCTCCTCAATTATCATTTGCAATCTTGTGTCCTTTGGTGCTGTACCCAATAATACACATTATGTGAATGATCTCATGCAGCCCGCATTCAACGGTTGGGCAACCAACTGTACAGAAGATGGAGTATAATGTGTATTAGACACACTGGACAGCTATTCCCTTAATACAGTCACTGTGTTGGGAGATGACAGTAACTGTCATACCAGCTTTCACTTGCAGATGTCATAGTCTAGAGACCTTTTTTGTCAGCAGGCGTTTCACTCACCAAAGTAGGTTGGCAGTGAAAAATTAATTGGAACCAACCTTGATAAATTAAAAAATACATGTACAACCATTAAGGGGTGCTAAAAATTCCCCCTGGACTACTGGCATGATTCTATTTATTTCAGCATTGGGCTCCCAGTAATCAAGCAAGTAATCAGTCCAGAGTTTTCCCAAACACACACTTTTAATTATTTTGGCCTTCCAAAAAGTCAATGGTGAATCCAATTTATATTGGGGAGAAACATTGGAAAAGATTGAAAAGACTTGAATTCTGTATGAAGCTTTATGAAGTAAATCAGCTGTTTTTCCCGCCTTTAGGTATAAAGAAACCTTCAGTGCTCTTCAAAAACTATTTCTTTAGCTTTGAAATCTAACCTCCAGGGGTTGGAAATGTCCTCATTTTAACAAGACCTCACTTGGATCTGAGTTTCAAACCTTTGTCATGAGTGTCTGTTTCTTCTCACCCCTGCTTTAAAGTTTTACATGAATGAGGGTTTTGTTTTCTTGCAGGGTTATTTTGAGCAATTGTTTTTTTGCAGTAAGTAAGTTCCACTTATTTCAAAAAGGTTGTTATTCAATTTACAGGCTGTTAATAAAAAATAGCTACTGGGTTAATATTACAGCTTGAGAGGCAGGTCAACAGAGTCAATAATTCAACCCCCTCAAATTCCAATCAATTATTCCCCCTTCACATTTAATCACCGGTTGTTGACATCTTTTTTTGGACTCCACCAGTTCAATAAAAAAGTGGAGCTTTTAGGTGTGTCTGTAGTAGAGGCATTTTGTGTGTGACCGTTCAGTCCAGCCATTGTTGAGGATTTTAGGGGGGGGTTAGGGATGACTGACCATAATACATGTAATAAAGACAGCAATTCTGCGGTAATGACCAGTTAAGGGATACACTCAAAAGTTTTTAAACTTTTCTTTTTCTCTGACTGATGATTGGCTTTCAACATCCTGTAGACTCTTAGTCAAAAAAATATAAATTATTGGCAATTTGTCTTGTTGGAATTGTACCACTCTTGAAAACAGTTTTTTACATGCCTAAAGAGCTTGCATTCATCATGCAGGAACTCTTTGTAATCTGTCAGGGTTTTTTTTCTTTGTGATTTCAGGATTTTCTCATTGATCTTCGTTTGCCATGGGAACATCTTGAATTATGTTAACTGACCATCAAGGGAAGAGATACATTAGTCCTTAGTGTTATTACATCCAGACCTGTAGTGTAACATCTGTGATGATGTCATATTCATAAGCCCCTTTCTAACTATTCAAATTCCCCGGGAAATTCCTAGGAAACTTTGGTTGGCCTTTTCACATTTGAATTGCTAACTCTTGCAAACTTCTGGGAACAACCCATTTCCCAGGAAACCCTGCTTGGGGAGTTGGGTTGAGCCAGATAACCCCACAGGGTTAGCATCTTGACTGTGCATGGTTCTCAGGAAAATTGCATGAAGTTGGAAACAACCATGGGTTGGCGGTGGTGTAAAATTCCCCAGGAATTTTCTAGATTTTATATTTTGGGAATTGGCTCGGGAGTGTGAAACAGGCTTAAGAGTCTGTTTATTCTCTATTCTAACAGCCTGGAAGTTTGAGGAGAAATAGTCTGGTTCCTTTTTGTACAATGAATGCTAGCATTCATTACTGTGACTGGATACAAGGAGCATGACCAAGTTGGTGGCTAAGCAGCACGCTTTTGGTCTATAACAGTGTAGGGACAAACCTAGGGGCGTGTTCAATCCTGAGTTTACTGGCCTAATACATGTATTGTTAGAATATCTTGACTCGAGCAAACTGGTGTCAAGTGGGCGCTGCTAGACAGTCGGTAGTGGAGCAACAGAACTCTATCCCTGGGGATTGATGTTTGTCAATAATGACAGGACTCTGTTCACAGAAATGTGTGTTCAACAAACAAAAGAGAAGAATAGCGTCTGCCTTTGTCAAGTGCATATCATTGGTGGTAATTTAGAAGTGATTATAGTGTTCATAACCTGGGCTGGCAGACAGTGCTGAACCAAAATGTACAGTACAGTACAATGTACAATGTACACACTTTTTGTACTTCAATAATTTACTATTTGCATTTCAGAGGAGGCAGTTTAGGGCTTGTAATTAGAACCTGTTTGGTAAAATATGTACCCAATCGCCATACTGTACATGTACTGATATTCTGGTGTAGTAAAGCCCGGTTCCATTATGCAGGGATGTGATTTCTCCGTGTTTTTCCGGAAATCCGGAAAGTTATTTTAATTGTTGGGTTTTTTTTTAATTAAGACCATAAAATACATGAAGAAAAAATCAAATAGAATGCCCCAGAGTGCAGATTAGAGCTTTTATAACAAAAGATAAATGTATGTAAGTAGGCTTCCAGCTCGCAAGTTTTCGCCCTCGCATGCTTTCACGCTTTGCGCTCATAGGTCAGGTTTTTTGTCAACAGCCTATAACATCCCTGAATATGTTATTTCGTCACAATTGGAAACGCAGCGCGTACCGATTTTGCCATAACCAAACATCGCTTTGCATTTGCATTGGCAGGAAGTATGAACCAAGCACCGTCACAGCTTTCTCTTGATCAAGGGGAGACCAAAACCCACTGCCCTAGTTGTTGGGGTGTTAATAAATCCATGGTTAAATCATCCTGACATAGTTACAGAAAGTGTCAAATTCTTTACAATGCAACACAGATGAGGTTGAGGGGGCTTCATCCTCTGGACCCAGTGGATGCAAAGATGTGCCACCAGGGTCTTTCTCCAAATTGTAACCCCCCAGGAGGTTCAGGGGGCTCCATCCTCTAGACCAAGAGGAGACCCAGGCCCACCACCCTACTCCTTTATTTGAGTGGTGTTTTCTACAATCTAAAACTTGGGGGTTCAGACCAAGTGGAGGCAAACATGTGCCACAAGGGTCTTCCTCCTGGCCCTCTTGTTTTCCTCCCTCTGGAAAAAAAGTTAAACACGTTTGATCTCCGACTGCACTTCGTAGTTGTTTGTGTCGATGTGGTTGGCTGCCATAGGAGGCCCTTACTTGCCTGTGGCTCAACCACTTTGTAGACGCGTCCTTCGCAATTCAGCTTCTCAATCTCAGCTGCGAGTAAAGACGATATGCCTCACTAATTATCAATTATTATTATTATTAATTATTATTCATGTATTATTATTATTATAAATCTTCTTTTTAAAATCCTCTCTTTCAGCGGCTTCATCCTGTGCATAAATTATGCTACCCTTGGTTTTGTGATGCATAGAAAATCTATAAATTCTCTGAAAAAGAAGATTCATGAGACTGAAGGAGGACTGTCTTCATAATCAGAGCATGTAGAAGGCCTGTGGCTAATGAACTCTAAACCCAGTACTGCACACGCAAAGGGTCTCATCATTATCAATTTGTGATATACATGTAGTAACGGCCAGCGTGCGCGCGCAGTAACTACATGTATGTGAGAGTTCATAATTCCACATACACAGCCACAGGCCTGCTTTGATCATGACGATATGAATCACCTTTTCAGGAGGCTCCATCCTCCAGACCTAAAGATGTTCAATACCTTCCAGTACCTGCCATGACTTGAGCATTTTTCTTTTTTGCTATTAGCTCACCCAGTTTCCGATTGTGTTCAGCTCCATGTGCAAACTCTCATGGAAAGATTCTAGGTCGGATGTAATTTTCCGTCTGACATGTCTGACCCTACTTTCCCATTCACTGGCGCTCATGAATACAACTTTCTATACTCAACAAATTTCATCACTGCGCCTTTTTGCCAAATGTATTGTACACAAGTCTTCTACAAAAGTATTTATTACACGGAGCTTGCAGAAAGTGTGTGCACTTCATGTACTGCCCTCTCAATGGCAGCCATGTGTGTTGATTTTTGATTAGAGTAACAGGAGTGGGTAGTCTTCTGGAACGCCGACCTACATATTATGTTATGGAAGCAATAAATCCTTAATTACCAAGTGGGGCAAGATAATACTATACAACCTATTGTGTATCCAGTATCCAGTAGTAACAATACAATCTTACATAAACAAGCACCTGATTATTTGTCGGATTTGTTGAGAGTTAGTAGAGAAAGTTCTATTGTCACTCGCTCCTCCTCTGAAATATGCTTTGTTGAACCTCGTTTTAATCAGAATCACTATGGCAGGCGTGCTTTTTCAGCCTCAGCACCCAATGTATGGAATAGACTGCCTCATTATATTCGAAATGCACCCTTTTTTTTGTCCTTTAAGTCCGCTCTAAAAACGTATTATTCTCGTCAAGTCTTTAGGAAATATTGTTTTGTTTTGTGATTCGTGAATTCTCTAATTTAACTGAGTCTTAATGCATCTTTTTGTGTATTTTATCGTTGTATAGGGATAATTATTATTGTAGTACCAATGTTTTTATGTGCTTTTTATGTATTTTAATCTATCATTGTTTTAATTGATTACCAGTATTTGTAATAATTGTGTAAAGTGCATTGAGATTATTTGTTGATGTAATGCGCTATATAAGAATTAAATATTGTTATTGTTTATTATTATTAATATGCACCCCCGAAAAATCCCCCTGGTTGGGTTCTTGAATTTGATGGGTATGGTAATGCCCTACACGACCCACTGTTAGCATGAGACCAGGCATATGTACCAATCTCATTTAGAGTTCCATGTGTGTGTTAAGTCCCCATATGGAGTACACATAAGTTTAGAATTTGGTACCGTACCTCAAAAACCACCCACTCTTAGCATGAGAGTATTTTGATGGATTTGGTACTGTAGCCCAAAAAAACATCCACTCTATGAGAGTATTTGGATGGATTTGGAACTGTTCCCCTAAACCATCCACTCTTAGCATGAGGCTCTGTACACCACTCTTCTGAGTCTAAAAATGTGGGTGTTAGAGTTGGAGTATTCAAATGGGTTTGGTACAACACTGTACCCCTAACCACCTACTTTCAGTGTGCAGCTGTGCTGTATGTACAGTACATTAATTTATATTCATTCACTATAGAATAATGTGTTTGCCATCATCAAAGACACCTGCACAGTTATATTTTAATTGATGGTGTGTAATCGCCCATGCAAATATTGACTGATATGTACATGTGTAATTCATAAATCCAGTTATTAACAATACAGTGCTGCTCAGAACAACTGGTGTGGGGCAATCAATGTGTGTGAATCACAACAGGCCTGGAATTTCATGAGGGGCCTGGCCATTTTCATTTTGCAAAGGGCACTTTTATTGGGAAATCTTAAAGTCTATGGGAAACTTCTGTAGGGGCACCAAGGCCTCCATGGCGTTTGTGTAATCCCAGGCCTAAGTACAGACAGTGAGCCCTCTATAGTTTACCCTGGAGAGGAAATTTTTTCAATTTTGGTTTTGGTTTCTTTCCTCCCACCTCTAAGACCCTGGTTTGAATCCCACGGGGTGGGGAGGGGGGGGGCACTACATTGGGTTTGTTTTTCAGTCCCTACCTGATTGCGTGGGTTCTCCCTGGAACCATTCTCTGGGGTTTTCCTCCCGCATCTGAAACTAAGTGATTAAGTTCGCTTCTCTGAGAATCCTTGGCTTCACAACCGGAAATTAATAATTGAAATGAAATACAACAAATCACACTCGCACCTCAGTGGCGCACAAGCAGTTTGGGACCTTCAGCGTTCTCCGTTAACAGTGGTCTGACAGCCAAATACCAGATAAAATACCGGAGGACCAGTCAAAATTCACTCAAGTGGTCAAGCTATTTCAGTGTTTTAAAACATCCCTATTTCTTGAAGACCAGTGAAAAAGCTGAATAGACTAGTGAAATGACAAGCTAAACTGGCACTGCTGGCACTGGCAGTCATCAAACCAGAACCTTTAACTGTCTGACATCACCCTCACAGAGAATACCATCATATGGGAGAAGACAGAAGCAATCAGGGTCCTGCGGGGGCGCTTTGTGAGGACAAAAAGTCTTCTTTTCCTATAGTATGCTGTGTGTTCTATACTGTTCAAGTGCAGTGCAGTTGGTTCCCTCAAAGCTCCCTGTAAAAATATGCTGGTGTGACAAGGCCCTAACCACACAACTGAGCCACCTAAATTTCAATTTTCTGTTTTATTTTCCATGCAGGTTATTTTTGTGACTGAGACTTCTCCCAAAGCACCGAACAGAACTCAACATGGCTGTGGAAGGATGTGGAAAATGTGTCAAATACCTTGTATTTCTCTTCAACCTTTTGTTCTTTGTAAGTCAAAGATCAAGGCCCAATTCATAGAGCTGCTTTAAGCACAAAAAGTAACTAATAACAATACAAAATTATGCTTACCAGAATAAGGTTCACCAGCCAAAATAGCATTTCATGTGTACTGTTTGTGACTGGTTTACTGCTTATTTTTGCTTAGCAGAAAACTTCTGAGCAATATTTGCTGCTTAAAGCAGTCAAATTGGGGCATGTTTGAACACCTGTACCTATGAGAAGCTTGGATCAGGGAAGTAAATTGATTATGATCAGTGTGCAAGGTTCTCAAGGAAAACAAAAAAGGGGGGCATTCTGGACCTCATTTTTGGAAGTTGAGTCGAAATGAGGCTAAAATGGAAATGTAGCCGTAGCTGTAGCCAGACTCGCCAATTTAGACATGGCTTAAGCTTAATTTTGATGTTCCCCAAAAAAGTTTGCTATCAAAAGTTTTTTTGTCACCCGATACATACACGGGCCTAAAATTTCGGGGAAAATATTGAGAACCCATATTGAGAAGCCGATTTCCTCTGTTGGCTTTGGCGTGATGACGCAGCATTTCAAATTTCGCTCTGAAAGAGTATCAAATAAAATGGCATTTTACACCATTTTAGTCTGAGGTTGAGACTTTCATGAGAACTCTATAATCTATTTGAAAATGGTTAAAAAACAGTAAAGTCTGTCCCGAGCCAGTATGGCTGATCAAGCCGGTGTATTATTCCCACGCCCACGTTAAGTCCATCGCAGGTTACTCCCCAGCTCCTACTGGTTCCCATCTGTACTTTTGGATGGAGAGAAGCAATTATGATAAAATGCCTTGCTCTAGGACACAAGTGTCTTCACAGACCAGGCCAGTATTCAAACTCACATTGTGTAAATTACAGAACTTGATTCCAACCTCTATACCACTCGGCCATGACACCCCATAATTTGACCTTGGAGCCCCTCTGTAATATTACGATTTCGAATTCAATGTTAGGCCCCACGGCTGCTATGTAATTTATCATAGATTCTCTATCCATTGCATCTCTTCCCAACAGATCTCTGGCTGTGCCATTCTGGCCCTTGGCATTGTCCTGCATGTTCGTGAAGGCGGCTTTGCAACGCTACTCCCCAGCCTCCCGTTCCTGAATGCTGCCAACCTCTGCATCACTGCTGGGATCATCGTCATGTTCGTTGCCTTCTTAGGATGCTGTGGAGCTATCAAAGAGAATGCCTGCATGCTGCTTCTGGTAGGCACTCAAAAAATTGCACCACTCAGTTAGGCCTATAAACCAGCATGACCAGGGCACAAATTTGACGCTGCAGCACAGGCATGAGGCCAGCGATTTCAGTGTCGTGCCATTAAACTCATGACCTGAAAGTCCAAAGGTCTTGTGTCTTTCAACTGAATAATAATACTTCACTGTGTTTATATGTTGAACAGAATCAACTGATGTTCAAATGTTGACTTTGAGTTCGATTGATATCTTTCAATTGTGTTGAGTATTAAAGTATTACCCATAAAAAAAATGAGACAAATCCTCTCTATGTTCTTGTTCTAATACATGTAAAAACAGTTAAAGGGGCTGTCTTGTCATGATTAGAGCAGGCCTGAGTTTTTTTACATCTTATTTTTATCTTTTTTGTAGCCCCTTACCAAGAGAGGCTTTAATAATAGTAATAATAATAATAGTGGCTTCTTATAAAGCACTCAAATACGTCACTCAGTGGCGTCATGGAGCTCCAACATTCAGTGTTTTTCAAGCTACGTTTTGAAGTATTAGACTTTTTTTCCTTTACATAGCACCATGTAATGGTTTACAAGGTGCTGTGGCCTAATATGCAGCCAATCAAACCAGGAACACCGGTAAAACCCCTTCTCTTGACGATAAGTGCACTGCGTTCTTTTACGTGCATTACACAACACACGGGACTGACAGCTTTACGTCTCATCCGAAGGATGCAGCAATGATGATTTAAAAGTGTCTTGCTTAAGGACACAAGTGTCACGACTGGGACTTGAACCCACACTCTGCTGATCAGAAACACCAGAGCTTGAGTTTGGTGCTCTGATCCACTCGGCCATGACACGCCATAAATAATTTGTGGCAAAATAGTTTTTGTCAAACTTGCATAAATAAAAGAATGACAATTGACCTGTGTGCCAGCCAGCTTGCACCAGAAATTGTTAAGTGGCGTGTCGTGGCCGAGCGGGTTAAGAGCTCCAGACTCAAGCTCTGGTGTTTGTGATCAGCAGAGTGTGGGTTCAAGTCCCGGTCATGGCACTTGTGTCCTTGAGCAAGATACTTTACCATAATTGCTTTTCCCTTCGGATGGAACATTAGGCCATCGAGGTCCCGTGTAGTGCACGTAAAAGAACCCAGAACACTTATCTTTGAAGAGTAGGGGTTAACCTCGTTGTTTCTGGTTCACCTATGACCTAGCAAGTGCCCTTATTTACAGGTTTATTCAGGCTTGTGAACTACAATGATTAAGTTCCTATTGCATTAGGTCATTTTGTGAAAAATAGCTCCGACAAAATTAGCTCCGACAATTAGGTCACTTCAAAATGCAAAAGCTGTATGCAGTTTAAGAACTGTACTCAAGCACTGTGTATAGCATGGGTAAAATGGCGTATCCTGTCACAACATGGAAACACAAACGCTAGTCATAGGCCATTCACACTAATTAGTGTAATTCTGAAACTACTACGTATTAGGTACTGACACTTGCTGAAAATGTTAACAGTAATGAATATATTAATAATTTGTATAAGAAAAGTGATTTGCAAAATTGTGTGATATTTTACAGATAGGTCACTTTGTAGGACCAGCTACAATTTGTTTTATAATAATAAAAATCCAAATTGTTCTGCCTGGGTTGTATTTTCCTCCATTTTAGTTCTTCTGTTTCCTGCTCCTGATCTTTCTTCTGGAGATCGTCGCTGGAATCGTTGGCTTCATCTACAGAGAACAAGTTGATACATCAGTGACAAAAGATTTGATCACGGGGCTGAATCTGTACGGGAAAAAAGGCGAGGAAGGACTCACAAGTGCTTGGGATCGTCTGCAGGTCGAGGTATGTTTGCTATAAAAGCCCTTACTCCCCACTCCCCCGCAGATGACTTTAATCCTCCAATATCATCCTTCCTATGTCAGTTCTTCTGAATCCTTCATTTTGACAAATTGAAGGATTTTGGAGGGTTAGGTACTTAGGTTTAATGCCCGAGACATGGGTTAACACCACTTAGCGCCACGTAGAGTTTGCAAGGGAGAGGTCATTTTCAAGGAAAGCAATCGACATTCAGAAATCACAATGCCTGTTGATATTTTTGTAAGTTTTGTGCCAAGAAACTCACGTCGACAATTTTCCATTCATTTTACTGTTCAGTTTTTACAATTTTTTTTGATGCCGTTTTAATCAAACATTCAAACTCCAAAAGACGATGGTGGGATTGGCAACGAGTCGACTAAACTAAGGGCACGCTGGCAGTGATAAGCTGCAAAAGCATGTGTGGTGAATTTCACATGTCACTAAACATACAACGCTGCAGATCTGAACACTGGACATTTGAAATATATCTACCAAACATTTTAAATCAGTGATTAGGACTGTTGGCAACATGTCTGAATGCAAGTGTTTTCGATCCATTTCCTATGTTTAAAATTATAATTTTTTAATATCACTAAGGATTTGAGCGTAATTTGTCTCTGTTGGCAAAGGGCACAATGATCCTGCAGTCAAGTAGAATGTTGCTAGCGGATTGCGGGTGTATGCCTACAGGAACAATCTTTCCCCTAGAACATGCCTGATTTTTAAGATGGTTCCTCAGTACTCTCAACATTATTTAATAATGAAAACTAAAAACTGTTAAAGTCTTCGCCAGATAATTAGGCATACAATGATCAATAACTGACGTTTGCCTTTCTCAAATTTAGCTGATGTGCTGTGGTGTTGACGGCGCAGCAGACTGGGGTAAAAACACAACCATGTTCAATGGACCCGATACCCCGGATTCCTGCTGTGTCAATCCAGAAGATGGTTGTGGGCAAAGAGCCTCCGAGAAATTTAGAGATGTAAGTACATATATCCATTCATCGTATTTTCAGGAATCTTTAAAGGCAAAGTATACCTTTGGTTTTTTCAATCAATCGATTGTTTTAATCCTATATAAACATACATACAATGAAACTAACCTGTGAAAATTTCAGTTCAAAAAGTGGTAGCATTTTTGAGGTATTGCCTCAAATCTGGAGGGGTTATGTCCACGCAGGAAGAATAATCCATTATTGGAATACACAATCTGAGAACGTTCCATGCAGAAACAATTCTCATATTGAAGTTTTTTTGAATTCCTTTCTCTAAAACCACATTCCTTTAAAGGGAATGGTTTTTCAAAATAATACACATCATCAACAGCTGCAGTGCTTCTTAACAAGTAAGTTTTTATGGTCATTAATTTTTGGAGTAACTACCAAAGGTATACCCTGCGTTTACCCTGGCAATAAGCTTTGCAAAGGTATACCCTGCGTTTACCCTGGCAATAAGCTTTGCAAGTCTTACACTACCAAAGGTGTACCCTGCGTTTACCCTGGCAATAAGCTTTGCAAGTCTTACACTACCAAAGGTATACCCTGCATTAACCCTGGCAATAAGCTTTGCAAGTCTTACACTTGCAAAGGTATACCCTGCGTTTACCCTGGCAATAAGCTTTGCAAGTCTTACACTACCAAAGGTATACCCTGCATTAACCCTGGCAATAAGCTTTGCAAGTCTTACACTTGCAAAGGTATACCCTGCGTTTACCCTGGCAATAAGCTTTGCAAGTCTTACACTACCAAAGGTATACCCTGCGTTTACCCTGGCAATAAGCTTTGCAAGTCTTACACTACCAAAGGTATACCCTGAGTTTACCCTGGCAATAAGCTTTGCAAGTCTTATACTTGCAAAGGTATACCCTGCGTTTACCCTGGCAATAAGCTTTGCAAGTCTTACACTTGCAAAGGTATATCCTGCGTTTACCCTGGCAATAAGCTTTGCAAAGGTATACCCTGCGTTTACCCTGGCAATAAGCTTTGCAAAGGTATACCCTGCGTTTACCCTGGCAATAAGCTTTGCAAAGGTATACCCTGCGTTTACCCTGGCAATAAGCTTTGCAAGTCTTACACTTGCAAAGGTATATCCTGCGTTTACCCTAGCAATAAGCTTTGCAAAGGTATACCCTGCGTTTACCCTGGCAATAAGCTTTGCAAGTCTTACACTAGTCTTACCCTGGCAATAAGCTTTGCAAGTCTTACACTTGCAAAGGTATACCCTGCGTTTACCCTGGCAATAAGCTTTGCAAGTCTTATACTTGCAAAGGTATACCCTGCGTTTACCCTGGCAATAAGCTTTGCAAGTCTTACACTACCAAAGGTATACCCTGCGTTTACCCTGGCAATAAGCTTTGCAAGTCTTACACTACCAAAGGTATACCCTGCATTAACCCTGGCAATAAGCTTTGCAAGTCTTACACTTGCAAAGGTATACCCTGCGTTTACCCTGACAATAAGCTTTGCAAGTCTTACACTACCAAAGGTATACCCTGCGTTTACCCTGGCAATAAGCTTTGCAAGTCTTACCTTTGCAAAGGTATATCCTGCGTTTACCCTGGCAATAAGCTTTGCAAAGGTATACCCTGCGTTTACCCTGGCAATAAGCTTTGCAAAGGTATACCCTGCGTTTACCCTGGCAATAAGCTTTGCAAAGGTATACCCTGCGTTTACCCTGGCAATAAGCTTTGCAAAGGTATACCCTGCGTTTACCCTGGCAATAAGCTTTGCAAAGGTATACCCTGCGTTTACCCTGGCAATAAGCTTTGCAAAGGTATACCCTGCGTTTACCCTGGCAATAAGCTTTGCAAAGGTATACCCTGCGTTTACCCTGGCAATAAGCTTTGCAAAGGTATACCCTGCGTTTACCCTGGCAATAAGCTTTGCAAAGGTATACCCTGCGTTTACCCTGGCAATAAGCTTTGCAAGTCTTAAGGCCCGGTCCCACTGCAGCGATAATGAAAACGATAACGATAACGACGCAAAGAGAACGCATTCTATTGGTTGAATAGGCGTCTGCGTATTCTGCGTGTAATTCAACCAATAGAATGCGTTCTCTTTGTGTCGTGATCGTTATCGTTTTCATTATCGCTGCATTGTGACTCGGCCTTTACACTTATTTAAACTTCTAGGAACAAATTGGTCCCAACCATATTGAGTTTTACGTGTGCGATATTATGTTCCTTCAAATACTTTAAGTTTATGATGTGTATGGCTATAAAAATCATATCATATAAAGTAAAATTTAGCCATGAAATAGATGTAAATACTGTAACAAATTTAACAGATCAAGAAAGAAAACCTTAAAATAAGGCTTGACCACCCTTTACTTTTTTATTTATTTATTTTTTTTTTTTAATGAGATATTGCCTAACTCACAAGGCCGGACGGCCACTTCAAGGTGAGGGCTACACTTAACTAATTTGGGCTGTCGACCCAGATCAACTGTCACCAGGGGCACATTGCAACCTACTCCTGGGGCTGAAACAGGGTTACTCTCTTCACAGTCCGTAAGGATATAGGCATGGGTATCATCCACTAGGAGCCTGGTTGGTAGAGCAGAATGCACTACCTTCCCAACTTTTTATAAAGCAATTATGGTTAAGTGCCTTGCTCAAGGACGCAAGTGTCATGACCGGGATTCGAACCCACACTCTGCTGCTGACAACACCAGAGCTTGGGTTCGGTGAACTAAACCGCTCGGCCGCGACATCCAACAAACAATTGAGAAATTAATCAATTAAGAATTTTATGTAAACAACTGTCGTTGTCCCAAGTTTCAATTTTGTTTCAATGTTAATTTCTAACAAACTATTTGTGTTATGTAAAAATTGAAGTAGTATTTATTAGTTTGAGTTGTTTTCTGGATTTTGATAAGTGCAAGGAAATTGTGTAGGCTAGCTGCGCACAGCAGAATGCTGACATGTGCATGCCATTTGAAAAATGCTCTCACGACTTGGGACATCAATAGTACAGTTATTATACATTTATTCACCCTGAAGATTTCCATTCAGTTTTCCCAGTATACTACTGGGACACAACATTTAAGACTTTTATCTGAGTTTAGATTTGTTCATGTCTGCTCGGTAAAGGGAGAGCAGCTGTGTTATTTTCTTCATAAGTAGAGAAACATTGCTCTCTAGTCTTCTTCTCTGGTGCTGAGGGTACTGTTCTACGTAGTTCCTTGAAATGTTTAACTCCAAAAGTTACCTCCAAAACTAAAGTATGGGACCTGATTTCAGACAGTTGTGTCATCAATGCCTCTCATCCCTAATTTTATTAGACCCCCTTGCATGACACCACAAGCCCAAGCAGCGCCCTCATTGAGTTCAATGAAGACCCGTAGTTGTACGCGGCGCATACATGCGTGCACATTTCTATTGTTTGATCTCGGTGTTGGCGACCAATGCAAGCAGTCTATGTAGTTGAGTAGTTAACAGTTTGGTATTTGCTTTCGAAAAACCTACATTATCTCAGCCATGCAGCCAGCAAAACCCTTAAAGCCAGGTTACACAGGGCAATTTTTCCAGGCAACTTGGAGGCAACTAAGTGCACTGTATGCAAAAGGAACACATCGGCAGCACAAGGAGAACAGTTCCTCTAGCTGTTACTCACTATCCCCAGGAAAACACTGAGAAAACTGAAATGTGGTTGAGTTTTCTAGTTGGAGATTGCCTGGAGCTGGTTGCCTGTAAATTGCCTCGTGTGACATGGCCTTATGAGGGCGACACACAACGGCGCTTCTGTCATCCAAGATACAAGGTTTGTACGGTAAGAGATATCTGCACTTGTACATGACAATACTCTCCCTTCTTCTTCACAGGGTTGCAAGGGTAAGCTCACCACTGATCTGAAAGACTACATTTATTACATAGCTGCTGGTGGTGTTGCTATTGGGGTGTTCCAGGTAAACACAAAACCCTTCATTCCCTATAGGACCAATCTTTTTTAGCCTGTATGCACAAGTGCTGCCGGCTGCGCAGCCATTGTTGTAGTCTTGGTCCAAGACGTCACTATCTCATACTCGTAACGTAACGTGATAACCCTACAGAGGGCGCGCTTTTCTTCTTGAATTCATTTCGGTTGACGACTGTCTGTAGTAACGTCTTGGATATCTTGTTTAAGAAGGCGTGGCCAAGTTATTTTCATGAAGCATCAAGTCAAAACCGCAAAGAGCAACACACACTGGCGCCCGGTATTTGAAACGCTCATTATATATGCAGCATCTTATAAAATACTGTTGAAAGTAGCATGTTGGAGTGATGGCCATACGAACATGATCCAAACACAGTCTTGAGTTCACCCCTCTTTCTTTGTGAATTAGGCCTACATATAAAAGATGCAGTAAATTATCCCGCTACAGAAAATTACAAAGACTACCATTGTTGGGGTGCTGGCAGCGCTAGGTTTTATACACAAAGTCATGGAAAAACTCTCGTCTTTTTAACTCTTTATGTGAATTAGGTTTCTATCTCAATGATTAGCATGATTTCCCTGACAGGACAGCATGGCATAACGATGTTTAGAACACTGCCAAATTTATTAGCAACTAAACAGAAACTGGACTACTGACAATGGAAAGATTAAATGTGATAGACACAGCAACTGCATGGTTGGTTTGAAAATGTGTTATATCAGCAAGGTTTTTGGACAGAATTTCAGTATTCACTAATAAGTATGTTCTGCATCATTATGTTATCCTGTCCTGTCAGAGAAATTGTGTCAATCATTGAGAGAGACACTTAATTCACATGAAAAATAAAACAGGTGTTCCATGTCTTTGTGTAAAAAACCTTGCGCTGCCAGCGTCCCAGCAATGGCGACGTGACCAGCAGCGCTTGCGTGTATGAGCTAAAATAGATTAGTCTATTGCAATCAGTGTACTCTCCTGCCCAACTGGATCTTGCCACAAAATTGCACAGGAGACTGTGGCTACAAGTCCACAGTACACAAAGAATTGCTTCATAATATCAGCAGTACAAACAGAAGAAAACGCATGCCCCTAATGCTAGCCTGGAAGGCATGGTACTTTGTGGCAGTCTGTGATACCTGGGTATAGCAGGTATAATTCTTATTCCCTGTGTTGGTCAAGCGTCAAAGTTGATTGAACAATTAATCAAACATGCCTGGGCCAATTTTGGGCCGATTTGAATTGAAACAGTTTGATTTAGTAGCAGATAGATTTTTAGCAGACCATACAAATGCTGTAGGGCCTCACTAAGGGAAAACGGGTAAATGTTTAAGAAGTTTTCTTTGGACTCTTATTGCTAGTGATTTGAAATGGGAAATGTTGCCAAATATATATCACATTTAAGAGAATGAGGTGCTCTTTTGTTTATGTGAATGGCAGTAAATAAGGAAGATCAAGAAGTGTCTCAAATCTCAGGCATGTTTTAGGCACAAAGAACGTTTCCGTGGGAACATGCCTGCAATCCATTGGGCCAGCAGAAAGTTACGTTGGACCGTATCATTGTGCCAACCGGTGGTCTACAACCGGCGGTCTAACGAACCAGGGGTCGATTTCACAAAGATAGTCCTAACTTAGGACTAGTTGTAGGAGTTATTAAAAACTTAAGGCTAGTCCTAAGTTAGGACGAGTAACTCATCCCAACTCGAGATAAGACTAGTCTTAACTCTTTGTGAAATCCACCCCTGGGTCCAATTTCATAAAGTTGTTAAGCAGAAAATTCTGCTCAGCAAATTTCTTTACTTAGCAAGAAATGAGCGGGGTACCCGTGGCAACAATGTAAACATTATGGAGTGTTGGTTGGTACATGTAACCTGTTTCTGCTAAGCAAGATTTTCCTAGGCTTAACAAGTTTTTGTGCTTACAGGCTCTATGACATTGGGACCTGTCCATGTCCAATACTTGTCTGGTCCTGTCAGACTGTTGCTACCGTTCTGACTTATAAGCCGCTCCCTAATTGTAATGCAGCAATAAATACTACATGTGCTTCAGACAGGAACAATGTTTATGTACTGTGACCAGTCTGGTGGACTATGGGTTTGTTAAATAGATGTTTCTCTGGAATAAAGAAATTGTAAGATTGGAACTTGTTCTGAAAAAAACTGGTACATGTACTGAATCAAGTCGATGTTTCAATTAGTATACTCTCATTGTCTTTTGGAGAAAAAGTGTCCCTTACAGTACCTGATTGCATGATTGCATGGGATTCCTGTGTCAGTGTACCGCCCTCCCATCTAAAAGTGAGATTTCTTCAACCATTTCCCTACACTAGTATTTTCTGGGTTCGATTTCACAACGAGCTGAGACTGATCTCAACTGCAAATCAATCTTAGTGATTCCACAAAGGGTGGCACCACAATACAAATCGCTACGGCGATACTGACAACTCGTCTTAAGATGAATCTTTGTGCTTTGTGAAATCGAGTCCAGCCTACAGGTTATAGTGCAAGGCCTAGTTTGATTTCATCACCAGAAAGATCTTTAAGTATAATGGCATTTAATTCGTAATGGCTGACCTGTTAAAAGCCTGATGCTAATGACTCTACTTTATTCTTCCTTTTTTTTTCTTCCGCAGATCCTCGGCATGATTTTCTCCATGGTGTTGTACACTGGAATCAAGCGTGGCAGCTATGCTTAAAAAAGTAGCGCTATTACCTTAACACTTAGTAGGATCGGCCCAAAACCAGACGTGTACCTTGCTTTTGTTTGAAAGCGATAATGTCATAAATGCTAATCAGATTTTGTTGGATACCATGTAAAAAATAACAACCATTTGCATATTTTTTATCTGGTAACCAGTTAAGTGTTTTGCTAAGCATGAATGTTCATTGCAAGATATTTTTGGAATTCTTTGTCTGTACTTTAGGGAGTCTGTTATTCGGTAACATTTTCATTTTGCAACTTGTACTTCATGATAGGCTGTCAGGAGTATATTCTTAACTACATCATGTCAAGGTTTCAATCACCATCTACATTTACAATCTGATTTAAATTCTGTTTGATTGTAAATAGTATACCTGTATCTCATTGATAATGTTTGGTTTTGGACCCTTTCTCATTTTGCTATTCATACTTATGCATGACAGAATCAAAGTGCATTATACATAGTCATGATCCAACAATTTTTGCAAAAGTTCATCTATTGGACTTTCTTCACCCCCCCCCCCCGAAATGCAAATCAAGATTTGATAATCATTGCAATTCGTCATAAATTGTATTGATGTGTAGGTATACCTAAGCATGCGTATTTAACAAACTTTTGCTAATGAACCAATCAGATGCAGCCAATCCTAACCTTTGACCTACTAGGGGCCTCACAATTTGAACCTAAGCTAGCCTTTAGACACACCTCCTCTTAAATGAATCCAGGTGATACTCTCCCATGCTCCTTGAGGCAGCTAGCTCAGAAGCATGTCAAAGGTTAGAATTCTTTGAGGTTAAAGGTCAAAGGTACTGTTAATTTCAAAAAGGAAGATTGATTGGGGAAAAAATACAGGCCGGTAAAGGTTTTTGACTTTTTGCAATTTGGTGAATACAAGGCAAAAGATGCCTTTTAATTTTTATACTGAAATCTTGTTACAGTACTTATTTTAGGCTATGCAGACATTTACGTCATGTACCCAGACGTTTCAGCCATAATTGTTGGATCATGGATAGATTTTAGTTTGAGATGTGAGTTTGTAGGTTTAAGTGATTGTCCTTTTTAACCTGATCAGGATTATGGTAGGCCTATGCTTGTATTTATATGTGCACTTTTTAAAACTATTTTCTTCATCAGGGGTATCATCCAGCCAGTACTCACGTTGCACCCTCCTTTATAGTAAAACGCCCATATACAGGGCTGCAATGGGCCTGAGTAATTGCCAAGGTTCATCAACAGGTCCTTGAGGTACAACACAGGGCAATATTAATAGGTCCACTCATAGGCCTGAGGCAAGCTCACACAGGTCTGTAAACATGGTCAATGTTTCTATGTACAGGACCTTACACAAGTCTCGGTACAGTTCCCTTTATACTGGTCCCTATATAGGTCCATAAACAGGTCCCTGCAGTGGTCCATATACAGGTCCTTGCAGTGGTCCATACACAGGTCCTTGCAGAGGTCCATATACAGGGCCCAACAGAGGTCCATATACAGGGCCCAACAGAGGTCCATATACAGGGCCCAGTAGAGGTCCATATACAGGGCCCAACAGAGGTCCATATACAGGGCCCAACAGAGGTCCATATACAGGGCCCAACAGAGGTCCATTTATAGGTTCATATATAGGTTCATATGTATGTCCCTATGAAACGGCTCCCTCGGCGACATAATTAAAGTACAGATAGGCTTAGAAATTGTTAGTATGACTCATTTATTAATGAGCAAGTAGCAGTTCCGACCCCAAGTAGAAGTATGGAGCACGGACAGGTCAAATTAAATTAATTTTCAGTACACCAAAAGCGATTTTCCTTGGTAGGGGAGTATATATTTGTTTTCCCAAAATTAAGCCAAATGATTAAATGTTGCAAGCATTTCTTCTATAGTTTTTTTTCTGCTTACGATGCATAATTAATGCAGTATTGTTATTGTGCATACAAATATTTGCATACATTATGTATACATGTACATATTTGAAGTAGCCAATTGGGTGGAGTATATTCTTTCATTGGTTGACAATAATGTAAAGTAGTGTAAGAAGAACATTATTTGAACTCGTTTGAATATTACTCTACTCTTTATTGTATTTTTAAAAAGATGGGGTAAAGTACAGAACCCAACAGCCTTGGGTTTTGCAAAATGGCTGCCTTTTAAATCTTCACCCTTTTATCATTTGCTAAAATATTAGAGTCTTAAATATCTCTGTGTTGTAATTTTTTACATTGAATGTGTAGATTGTGTACTGCAGTTCAGGACATAGTCATCCCTCTCAACCTTATATGCAATTTCTTACTTGTGTTTTTTTTTTACAGAAAGTATTTAGATGTATACCGGCGCTTTAAAAAAAAATCATCATTGTTGTTGTTATTATTTACTTGCACTAGGTGGGAGGGAAAATTTGGCTGGACAGTTTGTGTGTTTTATGGGGCTAAGTTGAGCATTGACAATCAAATCCGAAATACATATTTTGGTAGCCATATCTCTTATTCTTGTTGATGCATCTGCTGTCAAGATGGGCAAAAAAATTCTCAGAATTGCGACCTTCTTTTTAAGCCAAATTTTCACCTTTTTGCTTAATTATTGTTGTAATTCAAATTTACAACTTTCATCAAAATGTATGGAGAGATTTCAAATGTACATTGTGACGATACAAATGCCCCATTCAGCACAGGTTCACATGGAGCTGCTGAGCACAGAAAATATTTGCTAAGCAAGTAATGGTGTTACCAGCCAATTTTGCTGTGTCATTTCTATGGTATGTAGCTGGTTTCCTGCTTAGCAGGGTTTTATATATCTTTTACCTGATATCTATTTATTTGCTTTTAAGCAACACAGTGAACTTTGATGTGTTTTCGTTAATGAGGGGAGTTTAATTAATGATTGTTTGTTAATTACTTCACCCTGAGACAAAGCCATCAAAAAATGAGCCACTTCTCTCCCACAATATTTGTAAGCATTTATCTGAAATACCTAACCCTCCCCCCTTCTGAAATTGTAGGGGCCGGGGTAAAACAGCTGAATGGTGCTGTAGTAACAAGGCCATGGGCCAAATTGGCGGCTGCGGCTGCGGCTATGGCTTGAAGCATAGGCCGCTCTTAGCAACATCATTAACAACAGCCGTAGCCGCCAATTTGGAGGAAAGAAAACATCATGGAATGATTATAATGTTGAATATTCATGAGGAAGGCGGTTTTATTTAATGCATTTCTGATTTAATTTACTAATATGCTAATATGCCCGATGTCTTTAGTTTCGAGAACATCACCCGTTAGTAATGAAGTTGCACAATGATGTGAATAGTTAGTGCAAAAATTCTTAAATATTTAAACGATCATAGCATTGTAGAACACGAACGTGTTATTAATAATCTAATTTGCATATTCAAGAATATTCAAAATATGGTCACAACGGAGCGGTTAGAGACTAAGACGCGTAGTCTCGAATTCCAGTCGTTTTGAAGCATCTAACGTGGACAGTTGAACTACTCAACACTGTGTAGATACCCACAACGAAATTACACACGAACAACCCAAAAGGTCACAACTTGTTAGCTGTTTTTATTTTTAGAGAAGCAGATCACTGGGCAGGCTCGAGATGCTGTATGGCCTCACTTTATTGCTCGGGATTATAGAAGAGAACTATTTGTCCCGATGAATGTATTTGTAAACGATATTTTCTCTGTAAATGCATGTACCTTGCATAGTGATTTCCTACAAGTCTATTTTCGTACTAATAATGGTGTTTTGTTCACTGTATACCTATTTTCATATCTTTATTATATTTTTAAAACTCGACGTCTCTATATGTTCACTACTTCAGTTACTCGTCATTTTGTACTATGTAAAAAAAAGTGTAATTTTAGTACTTCAACTACCGATCTGACTTTTGTCAAAATCACGTTATGAAAATCTTTATTTGGGAAATCTTGTGCAAACAAAAGTCATTTAGGGTTGAACAAGGAAAGAATGACTAGATCGGGATTTGATCCTGCGACCTCCGGATTATCAGGCCTTTGTGCCACCATTTGATCCATCTACCCCTTACGTTGGCGGTCTCATTTTGTCAATATCTTCGTTAGGGGATGCCAGTCAGAAGCCCAAATTCAACCCCAAATTAGGTTTACCCAGTCAGAGTCCCTCGTGGTTTGATGCTTGCGAAAAAAATTTAATTCGCCTGGTGGTCTTCAAACTGGCTTTGCTGGTCATAAGGCAATGCACGAACATGGGGCACACTTCCGATAATAGACAAGTTTTCACCAAAATCATAAAAGAAAAAAAGAGAGGAATTTCCTGACCTCTGACTGCTTAGATTGAAACGGTGACGTCACTTACTTAGAAGTCTTTATTTCAAAATCCGCTGTTACAAAATCAGCCAACAACTCCGGCATAATTATTTCAGGTTATCCACACACACAAATCTGTTAAATTTGAAATTCTCTCTTTGGATCGTGTCGGTTTTGTCAACATCGATCTCGACCCGTTTTCAGTACTAACGAGTGTAACCAATGTCTTTGATCACCGAGGTGGAAAGTGACTGTAGTGATTGTAGATTTGTGATAGAAACGAGTGGTAGATTGTTTTTTGGTCATTATGGGTAATTAAAAACGAAGTTGTGAAAATCCAATTTATTCCTACAACTTATGAGCTAGTTATTTGTGTGTTTGTCTTGTTGAATTAACTGGCCCCAGTGATCGTAGGATGAAAGCTCTATTACGTGGTTACTTTACAGGGACTTCAGACTAAACTTCATGTCAGCTTCATCTCGCAACTTTTGACGTTAATTTTCTTGCGCCACATTGCCTTAAGTCACAAATACGGAAGTGAACATGTCAAATTTTGCGACTTTGCCGAAAGTCTGGAAATATCGACGCAGATTTTTCTTACCGTGATTTTCCACCCGAGTCGCAAATATTAAACGTCTACCTTCGAGTTGCATTACCCGCTACCATGCCCTAATGTGCAAATAATGATGTCACTGTCAATTGCCATGTCAAATTTTGCGACTATGCCTCAAATTTGAATATATTATATTTTTTATAAAACAAAATAGGGCGTGAGCATTTACGACTAGAATAGGGGCAAAGTTGTTACGTATAACATTGAGTGACTCTGTTAGTGGTGGAGTTCCAGATAAGATGCTTCTTGGAAACCTTTTGAGTTCATGATTTTTTTTCCCAAAAAACATTGACACACCTCCTCTGTGGCACTATGGCAAGATACGCGGGATCGACCGCCATAAGTATACGAGGTTGCAGAAGTACTTTTTTTCATGAACACGTGGGCTACAAATGACGGCAAGAGCTGTTCTGATTGGTCAATTAACTATGATGGGGGGGGTTAGCATAATCATCAGTCGGGTGAATTAGGGGCAGTTCCTGTTTCTTGTGCATTCTAAGGAACGAACAGTTTCCTTCAAAGTTCGGGAGGCGTATTCTTTGGAGCAGTTAGTTGCAAACTTGAAGGAAATTTACTTCAAAGATGAGTGGAACTTAACTCTGCGTCGCTACCGAGGACTAAGAGCGCGAAATAAACCAAAACATTTGTCAATAGATAAACGAAAAGAACCCCCTGCTCTATCGGGACAGTGAAATACTACAGCACACAACAAGGTGAGTGTCGTCGGTAATACTTGGATCTAGAATGTTCGTGGACTCGGGTAGAATATTTTTCGAAATGTATTCTTCCACCTCACGCAACGTGTTTTACTAACTCGGTTTTCAAG